>PVIH01012914.1:0-15456 GCA_004025045.1 Sigmodon hispidus | reverse complement strand
CTAATCCATTCTTCAGTTGAGGGACATCTAGGTTGTTTCCAGGTTCTTGCTATTACAAATAATGCTGCTATGAAGATAGTTGAGCTAATACCTTTGGAGTGTGAATGTGCCTCTTTAGGGTATACACCCAGAAGTGGTATTGCTGGGTCCTTGGGGAGATTCTCAATTTTCTAAGAAACCTCCATATTGCATTCCAAAGTGGCTGAACAAGCTTACAGTCCCACCAACAATGGAGGAGTGTTCCCCTTGATCTACGTCCTCTCCAACATCTGTGCCTTTTATCTTAGCCAATCTAATAGGTATTAGATGGTATCTCAAAGTTGTTTTGATTTGCATCTCTCTGATGGCTAAAGATGATGAACACTTTTTCACGTGCCTTTCAGCCATTTGTAGTTCCTCTGCTGAGAATTCCCTTTTTAGATCTGTACCCCATTTTTTGATAGGGTTATTCAAAGTTTTGGGCTCTAGATTCTTGAGCTCTTTATATATCTTAGAGATCAGTCTTCTATCACTTGTAGGGTTGCTGAAAATATTTTCCCATTCTGTAGGCTGTCATTTTGTCCTATTGACAGTGTCCTTGGCTTTGCAGAATCTTCCTAGCTTCAAGAGATCCCACTTATTGATTGTTGGTCTTAGTGTTTGTGCCACTGGTGTTATATTTAGGAAGTGGTTGCCTGTGCCAATTCGTAGAAGTGTATTTCCCACTTTCTTTTCTACCAAGTTCAAAGTGGCTGGGTTTAAGTTGAGGTCTTTGATCCACTTGGATTTGAGTTTTGTGCAGGGTGATAGGCTCAGATCTATTTGCATTTTTCTACACACTTCCATCCAGCTATGCCAACACCATTTGTTAAATATACTATCTTTTTTCCATTGAATGTTTTGGGTCTCTTTGTCAAAGATCACGTGTTCATAGGTTTTTGGGTTAATGTCTGGATTCTCAATTCTATTCCATTGGTCCACAAGTCTGTTTTTATGCCAGTACCAGGCTATTTTTATTACTGTAGCTCTATAGTATAGCTTGAAGTCAGGGATGGTGATACCTCCTGAGGTTCTTTTGTTGAGTAAAATTGTTTTGGCAATCCTGGCTTTCCTGTTATTCCAAATGAAATTGAGTATTGTTCTTTCAAGGTCCAACAAATATTGTGTTGGGATTTTGATGGGCAGTGCCTTGAATCTGTAGATTGTCTTTGGTAGAATTGCCATTTTTACTATCTTGATCCTACCAATCCAGGAACATGGGAGAGCTTTCCATTTTCTGATATCCTCTTCAATTTCTTTCTTCAGTGATTTAAAATTTTTGTCAAATAGGTCTGTTACTTCTTTGTTTATAGTTGCTCCAAGGTATTTAATACTATTTGCAGCCTTACCTAATTTCTAAGGCAGTCTTCTGACTCCCCATTAAGTCATCTAAGATGAATTTTGAGCTTTGAGTACATATCCTTTTCAGGTTAATGATATCTCCTTTATAGCACCATGCTACTAATTCAAAACAAGTTATGAATAACATAAATATGAACAAGTGTGTTTTTTTACTCCTACTCTTCATTCTTACATTATTTTTACATATAATAGATGCTTATTTTAAAGACACTGTTTAATACACCTTGACATTATTTTGTTTGGGTTTTATGTCTGTGATGATGAGAATAAACCGTAATTCTTCTTGGGTTTTGAATCAACATTTTTTCTTGATGTGAAGTGAGTTGGGCACTTGTACCCCTCTGCAAATTGGTAAAACAGTTAGCATAAGTATTAATCAATCTGTTCTGTCTTGATCTTATCTTTTTGTAATGATATTTGAGTCTAGGATTGTATTTTACATGATTGAACACAATATATTAACAATTACTATTATGCACCCAACATTTTTTAAATTCTTATATGCTATAGAGAATTATGTGCATACATGTGGACATGGCATTATTCAAATTTCTATCTAACATAATTTTATTATTTATATATTAAACTATAGATTACATATATTGCTTATGACAGTGATTTAGTCCAGAGTGTAAACTTAAATTCTGAACCTTTGACACTTAGAATTTCTTAGGCCACACATGTAAGTGTGAGTACTTATGAGGTACTTATTCAGTGTCAGTTTACTGAAACTGAATTCTTTAAAACATCTAGAGTCTATCAGAGTATATAAACTGGCTAATCCTCTTAGGTACAAGTGAGTTGAGGTGTAGAAGAAAGAACATATGCACAAATTCTCATGGGTAGTGAGTAGAAAATCTGAGATTTAAACTGTCCTGATGGAAATCTGGGTTCCTTCTATGTTTTCACTGGGCAATGAATGCTGAATACAAACAAGTTTTGAAAAATAAGCAATTATGGCTTTTATTGTTATTACTTTTTTTTTATACTAAGGCACTTAATATAGTGCTGTCAGAGAAATGATTATGGTAAATTTAAATAAGGTAGTGGCTCTTACTTACTGTTACATAGCTTGTATCCTGTGCTGCACCAGGGGATACCATCAACATGGGTTACAAAGTAATGATGTCTCTTTGGATTTCTACCATATGATGACATGTGATTTTACAAATAGGTATGTCAAGATTCTGGAGAAACAAAGAAGTCATGTCTAATGGGGCTATACACACTTTACAGTTAGAAATAATAATAATAATTACTACTAATAATAATTGCAGTGTAGGTCTAAGTTTTAGGACTCCTACTAGCAATATAGAGTATGAGGGATATGGGGGACATTAAAGGTACATCCTATAAAATTCATTATTTTTTGTTATCTCCATTTTGTTTTATTCCGTAAAAGTAAGAAATATATTTCAGACTTGGAAAGCCTCCTAGATGTCAAATTTTTAATTGGGCATTGGCTGTAGTATAAAAGAAACCATTTGAAAAGGAAACACAAGATTTGATAATTACTTTATGGAAGAATTCTTGCAAGGGAACAGAAAAAGGGAACAAATAGTCTCTTAAAGTATTGCAGACTTTTTTTCTTGTTCAGTTATTGTTTTTCCTAAACTTAATACAATTTGGAGTTCTAATTATTAAAGGTAAATTATACATATGGTGAATATGATTATCTGTTTACTCATAATGTTAGCTTTGGGAATTGTGCTTATACTAATAAGATGGAATTTCATTGTACAAACACTTTATAGACAGGAGGAGTAACAGAAGTGTCTCCCCCATTGTTCATTTTTGGCTAGCATCATGTCTATTATATTTTATGATTTGAATGCAAAACTGTAGTGTTTTGTATTTCTCTGACCCATTTATTCTTCTGTACTTGTTTTTATGGTTTTCAACCATGGCTTTACTTTCTTCCCCCAGGATTTATTTTTCTGCTGATTTCTTTCTTCCCAGCAGGACCCATTCTCTCTACTGGCCATCAGGTACTTTCTTCTCTCATAGTCACTTCAGTCATTGCTCTTTTTGGCCCTCAAAGAAATAAATAAGAGCTGGTCTTGAATTATTATTTTTCTTTGAAGCAAGGAGAATGCAAAATGTGCTAAAACTCACTTTAATAGATTTCCTCTAATAATATTCAGTTTCTTATTGTCATTAACATTTTATTCATACTGTCATTCTAACTTTATAATAGATTATTTATAAAAACTTTGAACGTTTAACATGATATATACACATGACACTTTGCTCTTTTGGACTCACTTTTATATAAATAATGTCTGTAACTGTGACAAAATATTTGATTTTTCAAAAACAAACATGTTATTGACATATTTGTATTCTGTGAAGAAAAGCTAAAAACAAATTTCTCCTTAGAGTTAAAAAGCTATTACATAGATTCCCAGAGAGTTCTTGAAGTCTCCCTTAAACAGCACACTTCTATGCATCTATGCATGTGTTCTTCAGCTTATGTCTTGAAGGCTAAATTGCTGGCCCATTGACACATTTTCCCAGAATAATCATATGTGGAGGAGAGTGTTTATGTCTCTTTATAGACTATGGCATCCTCATATTGTTATGTATTGTCACACGTAATTTCTATGACCAGCTTGCTTAAATGAGCTGGGGATCCCACGGTAGTTGTCAGGGTGAGGTGGGTGAGATCTGTTGTAGGGAGTGACCATGAATTTAAATGTGAAAGAAGAATGAGAAAGAAGAGATAGTCACAATGAAGTTAGTTGGCCACAGCAGATGCAAATAGATTTAGCAGACTTAGGCACTAATTAATCCAGATCACATAACACCTTTGCTGTAAAAGAGCAAAACCAAACAAAACCAAACCAGAGTCACACATGAATCTCTGTTTGTAGTGGAAATTAGGAGAAAGAATGTCATGTGCCCATGGATTCTTACACATACCAACAGCAAGCATGGAAGTGCAGTCACAGTTAACACAAATGCAGAGAGTTCCCCAAGTGTGTGTGGGGGGAAACACTGCAATTGACCACTAATATCACAAGATTTTTTCCTAGTCAAATTATAACATGGAACTAAGAGATACACAGAGTCTGACCCCATGCTCCCAACCCACATCTGTTTTTTTCTTTTTGGTATACTTTTATTCAAAATGGTAACAAAGAAACAATACCTACAAAATAGGCAGAAAAGGTCTAAACATTTTTACTTGATAATATTTATTAACTGTAAAAATTTTCAATAAAAATGAAATCCTTTGTACCAAAACTAACAAAAATATAAAGGCCAGAATGTTGTATTTTTATTTTTTATTATTAATAAAGTCTCATTTTTTATTCATCTATCCCCTTGTTCAAACTCCCTTCCATCTCTCCCAGTCACTCTCTCTTTTCCGTATCTCCTTATCTCCTCCCTAGCAAGGGCAGGAAGTTCCAAGGTCCCAAGATGGCTTAGTTCATCATTCACTCCAGGCAAATCCACATTCTTTACCCTAACATCAAGACTGGGTCAGGTGTTCCTCTGGAGGGAATGGGTTCCAAGGTACTACCAACCCACCTCTTATTTTTCTCTTAGAGTCTAGAGTATATTTCTAGTCTAGAATTTTAATCAGGAACATCCTTTACCTATTTTTTCTTTTTCTATTACACATTTCTGCTATATTAATTATCTTTTCTACCCAAATTTGCTTATCTGAATACTAGTCATAGAGACAACTGCATTAAAGTTCTCTATTCTTATTTTGTGTAGTTGAATTGGAAAACGGTGAACATAACACATTTTTTTTTATGAATCAAAGTGAATTTTGTTTTCCTTTAGGTCTGAGGGAAATGACACTCAAATATTTTTAAATTCTTATAACAGCAATACTTAGAATTACTGTGCTTGTGAAACTGTCATTGGTCTACTGGCATTCAGCCTTGACTCCTAACTTAAATTCTGTAACTCTGATTTAAGTTTGTTCATTACCTGAAAGTTGAATTCTGGAGTTCCTTCACTTCATTCTGTTCAAAATAATCTCAAAATCCAACAATTATAAGAAACTTATTTTTGGTTTAATCTTTTATGAAAGGATCAATAGTATAATATTAATAAGTTATTCATGTCTTGTTCAAAAAGTTAAAATACTAAAGTGGCAGCCAGATCAATATTCTTACTTTACTGATTTGATTGGGGGAGATTTGAAGCTCAGCCAGTTTATCTCCAGTAATGTGGGGCAAGGGGAAGACTCATGCCATGAAAGCTAGATGGTAGCTTAGGATCCAACATTTGGATCCAGACATTTGGGCAATAGGTGTTTGTTGATTTTAAGCTACATTACTTCACCAGTGCCTATTTCCATGTCTGCTCTGATGCCTTTATTTACTTTAATTTTACTTCACATATTGTTCTATCCTGTATTGTTCAATGAACCTTTCTTGGCCTTTTTCATTCATATCTATCTATCTATCTATCTATCTATCTATCTATCTGTCCGTCTGTCTGTCTGTCCGTCTGTCTATCTGTCTGTCTGTCTTTTTGTTGGTCTGTCTGTATGTCTACCTATCTTCTATGAATTTATAGATACATATAATATATAGTAAGTTTAAAATTTCCAAGGTAGCAGTTGACTTCTTTTATATAAAAAAGCATATTGTGGACTACTGGTAAGATGTGGATGGGCTTCTGTGAGCCAAGCATAATCTTGGTCCAAAGAGCAGGGGCTGCTCTAACTTTGCAATGGGCTTCTTTGGGCTTGTCAATATATAGAAGCTGTGATAATGGAACAGTTTTTGTTTGAAAAGGCTGCTGGCAATGTGGGTACAATGAAGTAACAACCTATTTGCTGTAGAATTTCTAATATTTTGTTTATGTATAATATGTAAATGTCTAAATAACCCCTGCTGTTCATACCAATAACTTATAAGTACATGATTCTGATGTACTTCAATATCCAAGAAAGAAATTTTGTTCAGTAGAGTTTTGTAGTTAAGTGAATTTTACTGTGTTCTAATAGCTTGGGAGATGATAATATTTATATGTAGCTTGTATTAATTAGCACCAACAGTTTGTATGTGTCAGGACTCATTGATTTCCAACAGCAGTCAGTCATTTCTGTGGTAAGAGATCTTGGAGTTTTAGAGATATGTCCACCTAACTCCATTTTATTGGGCTGTGAAGGAGCAGATGGTGAATGACTCCTGCATGCTACCACCCAGGATCTTGTATAGTATTTTAAGTTACCAGTTGAAATCAGTTACATTTCTATTGATAAACAATTAACTGCCAAAATGTGTCCTCATCCTATGTTAGGAAGAAGAGGTATAATCAGCTCAGTATGATGAAATTTTCCTTAGAAGCAGTGATAAAAGTAGAAGTAATCAATCCCTCAGGTAGAATCTGTGGAGATTTAGTAATGTTTCTTTAGGATGCAACTTCATAGTTTTTACTATTGTGCTTGCCCTGTCCAACCTTACAAACCTTCTGGCTACTGTCATCTATGGTAACATGGTTGCCTTGGTTTTAAATATAAGGAGGGAATGTGAGTACTTGCAGATATGTCTATACACCCCAGCCATGACTGCTGATAGGTAGAAATGAGCTAGGTAGGTATTCAGGTAAAACAAGCCACCTTATAATGAGAAATAAAGATGGTCTCCCAGTAGGTCTTTATCTTTCCAGAACAATTTACTACTTTGTAATTCTTACTTACTGTTAGATCTTATGTTATATATTGTGGGGGAAAAACAAAGGAGAAACACAGACTAACACTAAACATCATAATAATCACACAGCTTTGGGACAAAGAACCCTATTATTCATTAATGTAAGAGATTACAGATATCATCTCTGACTACTGTACCAGCAAAACTTTTTAATCTCCGTACATGGAGAAAACAAGAGATAAAGTCAATTTGAAACATCATCTTTCCACAAATCAGCCCTAAAAAAATGTACCAGAAGGAAAACTTCGGCCCAAAGAAGTTATCTACACCCACAAAAACAGAGTCAATATATAATCTCACACCAGCAAAAACTGAAGAAGGGAAAACACACACACACTGCCACCAGGAGCAGCAGCAGCAGCAGCAGCAACACTACCAACACCACCATCACCACCAGCAGCTACTAAATTTAACAGGAATTACCAGTTGCCATTTGCTAATATCCCTTAATATCCATGGACTCAATTTGCCAAGAAAAAGGAACAAGCTAACAGAATGAATGTTAAAGCAGGATCTATTCTTCTGCTACATACAAGAAATATACCTCTACTTCAAGGACAATTATTATCTCAGCATAAAGGGTTGGAAAAAGATTTCTTAATCAAAAGGACCCAAAAATCAAGCTGATGTAGCTATCCTAACATCAAACAAAATAGACTTCAAACCAAAATTAACTAAAAGAGATAAAGAAGGATATTTTATGTTCACCAAAGAAAAAAATCAGCCACGATAATGTCTCAGTTCTAAACATTTATCCTGAAATGCCAGGACACACACATTTGTAATAGAAATGTTACTAAAGCTTAAATCACACATTGAACCCCATACATTAATAGTGGGAGACTTCAACACCACACTCTAACCAATGGACAGGTCATCCAAACAGAAACTAAACAGAAATAACAGAACTAACACAAGTTATACTCAAATGGCCCTAACAAATATTCATAAAACATTTTATCCCCAAACAAAAGAATATACCTTCTCAGCACTTCATAGCACCTTCTCCAAAACTGACTACAACACAGTGCATGCCTCAACAGATAAAAAATTAATTAGAATAAATCCCTGTATCTTATCATATCACTCTGGATTAAACCTGGAGTTTAATGACAACACAAACTACAGAAGCCTACAAATTCATAGATATTGAATAACTCTCTACTAAATTACAACTGAGTCAAATAATAAATAAAGAAATGAGAGAATTCCTAGGATATATTCAAACTTATAGGACACAATAAAAGCAGTGGTATATATGGATCAAGGAAGAAGTTAAGAAACAAAATCAATGACTTCCTAGAATTCAATAAAAATGAATCTACAACATACCCAAACTTATGGGACACAGTAAAAGTAGTGTTAAGATGAAAATTCATAACACAAGATGCTTATATATAGAACCAAGACAAATCTCACACAAGTGGCCTAACAGCACAGCTGAAGGCTTTAGAACAATTAGAAGCAAACTCACCTAGAAGGAGTAGATGGCAGGAAATAATCACACTTAGAGCTGGAATCAATGAAATAGAAACAAAGAGAATGATAAAAAGAATTAATGAATCAAAGAGTTGGTTCTTTGAGAAAGTCAACAAGACAGATAAACTCTTATTCAAACTAACCAAAAGCCTGAGATAGAGTATCCAAATTAAGAGAATAAAAAATGAAAAAGGGCACATAGCAGCAGACCCCCCTGAAATCCAGAGAATTATCAAGTCATACTTTGAAAATCTATACTCAACAAAAATGGAAAACCAAGAAGAAATGGAAGCTTTCTGGACAGATACCATTTACCAAAATTAAATGAAGATAAGATTAAATACCTAAACAGACCTATAACACTAAAGGAAATTGAAGCTGTCATTAAAAGACTCCCAAGAAAAAAAGCCCAGGTTCAGATGGTTTCAGTACAGAGTTCTACCAGACATTCAAAGAAGAGTTATTACCAATACTCCTCAAACTGTTTCACATGGTAGGAACTGAAGAAATATTGCCAAACTCTTTTTATGAGGCCACAATTACCATAATACCCAAGCCACTCAAAGACACAACAAAGAAGGAGAATTACAGACCAATTTCCCTCATGAATATTGATGCGAAAATTCTCAACAAAATTCTGGAAAACCATATACAACAACATATAAAAAATATCATCCACCATGATCAAGTAGGCTTCATCCCAGATATGCAGGAATGGTTCAACATACAAAAAACCATAAATGTCATCCATCATCTAAACAAACTGAAGGAATAAAATCCCATATGATCATATCCTTAGATGTTGAAAAGGCCTTTGACAAAATTTGACACTCCTTTATGATAAAAACCCTAGAGAGGTCTGGAATACAGAGAAAATATGTAAATATAATAAAAGCAATGTACAAGAAGCCGACAGCCAATGTCAAACTTCCTGGAAAAGCTCAAAGCAATCTCACTAAAATCAGGAACAAGACAAGGGTGTCCTCTCTTCCCTTATCTATTCAATATAGTTCTTAAAGTTTTAGCTAAAGTAATAAGAATATGAAAAGAGATTAAGGGGATACAAATGGGAAAAGAAGAAGTGAAACTATCAATATTTGCAGATGATATTATTGTATATATAATTGATCCATAAAATTCTACCACGGAACTTCTACAGTGATGAACACCTTCAGCAATGTAGTAGGGTATAAGATTAACTCAAAGAAATCAGTAGCCCTCCTATACACTGAAGATAAAATGGCTGAAAAAAAATAAGGGAAACATCACCCTTTATAATAGCTGCAAATAGCAATAAATACTTTGGAGTAACTATAACCAGAGAAGTAACAGATATATTTCACAAAAACTTTAAATCACTGAAGAAAGAAATTGAAGAGGATATCAGAAAATGAAAAATCTCTCATATTCCTGGATAAGTAGGATCAACAGTAAAAATGACATTTCTACCAAAAGCAATCTGCAGATTCAATGCACTGCCCATCAAAATCCCAACACAATATTTTACGGACCTTGAAAGAACAATACTCAACTTCATTTGGAATAACAGGAAAACCAGGATTGCCAAAACAATTTTATTCAACAGAAGAACCTGAGGAGGTATCACCATCCCTGACTTCAAGTTATACCATAGAGCTACAGTAATAAACACAGCTTGGTACTGGCATAAAAACAAATTTGTGGATCAATGAAATAAAATTGAAGATTCGGACATTAATCCAAAAACCTATGAACACCTGATCTTTGACAAAGAGGCCCAAAATATTCAATGGAAAAAAAATTATCAAATGGTATTGGAATAGATGGATAGTAGTGTGTAGAAAACTGCAAATAGATCCAAGCCTGTCTCCCTGCCCAAAACTCAACTCTAAGTGGATCAGAACCTCAACAAAGACCCAGCCACACTGAACCTGATAGAAAAGAAAGTGGGAAATACTCTCCAATGCATTGTGACATGTGACCACTTCCTAAATATAACACCAGTAGCACAGACACTAAGAACAACAATTAATAAGTGGGACCTCCTGAAACTGACAAGCTTCTGTAAAGCTAAGGATACAGTCCTTAAGACAAAAACAACAGCCTACAGAATGAGAAAAGATTTTCACCAACTCTACATATGACAGAGGACTGATCTCTAAAATATGTAAAGAACTCAAGAAACTAGAATGACCCAATGAAAAAATGGTCTTCAGTCCTAAAAAGAGAATTCTCAGCAGAAGAATTACAAATGACTATAAGGCATTTGAAAAAGTGCTGGGCATCTTTAGCCATCAGAATAATGCATATCAAAACAAGTTTTAAATACCACCTTATACCTGTCAGAATGGCTAAGATAAAAGACACAGATGACATCCTATGCTGGAGAGGTTGCAGAGCAAGGGAAAGACTCCTCCATTGTTGCTGGGAATGTAAAGTTGTTCAGCCACTCTGGAATGTTGTATGACTGTTTCTCAGAAAACTAAGAATCTATCTCCCCAAAGATCCAGCAATACCACTACTGGGCATATACTCTAAAGACATACATTCACACTCCAAAGGCATTAGCTCAACTATGTTCATAGTGGCATTATTCATAATATGAAGAATTTGGAAACAACCAAATGCCCTTCAACTGAAGAACAGATTAACAAATTGTGGTTCATGTACACAATGGAGTACTACTCAACTGTAAGAAAAGATGATATCCTAAAATATCCTAAATGGATGAATTTGGAGAATATCCTCCTGAAAGAGGTATCACAAAGCCAGAAAGATAAGCATGGGATGTACTATCTCATTAGTGGACTTTAAATGAAAAGCAAAGCATGTCCAAGCTGCAAACCACAACCACTGAACAGCTTGGGATCTGAAACACCTTGGACCTGCACCTTCGAGCCCATTGCCTCCAGAGAAACACCTGAAATAGTCTTAATTTTGGGTTGAGGAAAGCGGATCTGCCTGGAGTGGATGCTGACTGAACTAAGCTACTTTGGTACCTTTGGACTTCTTACCCTTGCTGGGGAGGAGATAAAGTGGTGGAGTGAAAAGTGAGTGACAGAGAGGGCCTGGGAAAGGAGTTTGAACAAGGGGATACAAGGATTAAAAATATGACTTTATTCATAATAAGAAATACTATTTAAAAAAAACAAGATATAAGTAAATATAAATGAATGTTAAGGAAAATACAATCTCACAATTTGCAGATTGTAACCAAAACAGTGTTCAGAGGTCCATTTCCGTTTTTGTTTTAAAATTTATTTTTATATTTTTGAAAATCAATATCAAACTTTATATAAAAAAGCAAGACATCCAGAATAGCAAAAAAAAAAAAAAAAACATAAAAATCCATACAGTAATAAAACTTTTCTTTTTTTCTCGAATACATGAAACATAAAAAATAAAATCTAAAGCTCTTCAAGCCAGGTTAAATTCAGCTACAGAGAAAGAAAGCACAGTAGGTCACAGCTAATGCCCTTGGATGCACTAGGTTCACCACAAATTTCTGCTCGCCTCTCAGCTCTGTGCACAAGGACTTGGCTGTTCCCTTGCTAGTATTACACCAGCCATGTACTGGGTGGGCTGTGTTCAGTGCTGTAGCGAAGTGGCCATTCAGGTCCCAGGTTCACTTGGTGGAAGTCACCTCCTGACCTCTGACCTCTCAGCTGTGCTTTTAGGAACTCCTCTGCTTCCTTGCTGCTATTACGTCAGTCATGGTCTGTGCAGACTGTGTTCCCCGCCAAGTTATTTACCTCCAAGGAGTATGCCCAGGACCAAGGGACTCAGCTGTTCCCCTGCTACTTTCCCAGCTGTGTTCTGAGTGGGCAGCACTCCTTGCTGCAGCAGAGTGTCCGTTCAGGTACCGGGTTCAGGTCCAAAGCTGGTTCTTTAAAAGTACAAATAATGTTGATAAACATTTGACTAGACTTACCAGTAAGATAAGGAGTCAACCAATATCAAGACTGAGATGAGAAATCAGTGCAGACGTTGCTGAGCAAGAGCTGTGCATATTTACCAGCTTTATGCCACCAGACACAGCAGTACATCAGTGTAATGTATTACAGTGACGTGAGTTTATAGTTAAAATATTAATTCTATTTACACCCAAATGAGGTAAATAAGGCATTACAAAATCTATCTGAGACAAATTTATTCATTTTAAATTACCTATCTTTAAACATATGTTTTAAAATATTAATCTTCATAATGTAATTCTTCTAGTTTACACCTACAAGAAATTTGATGAATGAACTCATGATGAATTTTTTTTCTCATTTGATTTTTTCTAAAACCTTCCTGTTAGCCCTGATATTAGACTCAATTTGATAAACAGTTTAATAACATAAAAAAAACAGAACAATGAAAAAAGTTACTATCTGCTTTTCTGTTCTAGAATAATTTTTCAGGCTAAAGCCACACTCAGAACACATGTCTTTTGAAAATTCAAAGTATGATTGTCTGTTATTAATATAAAATATAAGTGATTCATAAAGCAAAAATATAAAATAATGTACTCTAAAATCTCATGAACAGAGAAAATGATAATTAAGCTCTTGCTGGACACTCTGTGCTTTGTAATTTAACAGGAGGTGTGCTAGGGCAAAGGCTCCAGGCCAAATCACTCACCTGTGTTCTCAGGATGTTGACCACTCCTAAGTCCCACTTTCTGTTTAGAGAATGTGAAAGCCAGAGTAGACATTTTTTTTTTTATGGATCCTTCCAGTTGTTAAGTTTCTCTCTTGCTGCTGGGTGGTATGAAGGTAAAGATTAAGTCCATACTGAGCAGAAGGTGGCAGTGTTGCTGAAGAATATGCCTGGCTTTTAATCCTATCAAAGATAGGTGAATTGTTATACATTGTATTTGTATCTTGATGTAATTAGTGCTGTAGCAAATTAGTGACAAACAAATTTAGCAGGATTATGATATTCTGATACAATAGTTGCATGTTTTCTTAAGACTGATAACATTGTTATCTATGACACTGCTTTACTGTAAAATAAGACTGAATCAAATGTGATCACAGAAGGCATACACAAAGGCAGAAGTTCTGCTAAACTCTATCAGGCAAGTCATAATTGGTATTATGTATTAGTTCAGGTGATTTTGAAGCAGTTTTCCTGTCTATTATTAAGTGACAACTTCCTTATATTATGTACTTGCAATTTGTCATGGATATTTTTAGTAGGGCAAAGCTTTTCTTTTGTGTTTTCCAACTTCTTGAGGTGAGGCATCATTCAAGCATATATACTTTAATGGGTTGTATACAGCTTATTTTTAATGCACTGTAATAAAATGTAACAATTTGATCTTTTTTTACCTCTATCTTAAAAATATCTAAGTCTGGGTGTGGTAGCTAACATCTTTATTCTTAACGCATGGGAGGCATAGGCCAGCAGATTTTTGTGATTTGAAGTCCAGTCTGGTCTACATTGTTTTAGTGCATGGAGAACTACATAGTAAAACCCTGTCCCAAAACAAACAAACAAACAAACAAACAAAAACAAACAATCAAACAATAATTTTAGCAGGGTTAAATAATGGAGTTAAAATATTACATTTAAATGCACATTGTATTAAGCAGAACATTTTGATAGCAGAAGATGATAATTTGATAGCTGATTGTAAGGACAGTTTTTCCTAAGAACAAGATTTTTCTAAAGCTTCAAAACAAAGTAATGTCTTGATTGTGTCAAGCCCCAGGGTTTTTTAGTTTCTTACTCCTCCTCTGTTTGGGCTTCTGTGATGGGAATCTAGAAACTAAAATGGTTAATTTTTCATAGTCCAGGACATGTATATGATTGTGTACTTATAAAATTAGTTGTTATCATTTTTATTTTTATAAAATTTTGTTTTAATTTTCAGCCAGCATATAGTAATCATACATATTTATAAAGTGTACTATAGTAAATTAAGACAAATATATAATCAGACATATTTATATGGTACTCTGTAACATAATACAAGTACGTAATGTTTACTGATAAAATCAGAGCAATTAATATATTCAGTTTCTTATTATTTCAGGTTTGTACTATTGCAATTTTTTTCTCTCAATTATTCTTTTTTAAATTTTTTTGTTTATTCTTTGTGTTTTTTAAAATCATGCATCTCTGATGTTGCCTGTGGGCTTTTTGGAAATCACCTTTATTATACTTAGGAATTTTCCCTGTATTCCTGACCTTTCCAGAACTTTTATGATAATGGAGTGTTTGACTTTGTCAAAGGCTTTTTTCAGCATCTAAGGATATGATCATGTGTTTTTTTTTCAATTTGTTTATATAATGGATAACATTTATGGTTTTCGATATGTTGAACCATCCCTGCATTTCTGGGATGAAGCCTACTTGATCATAGTGGATAACATTTTTTATATGTTGTTGTATATTGTTTGCCAGAATTTTTGCATCAATATTCATGAAATTGGTGTGTAATTCTCTTTCTTTCTTGCGTTTTTTTTTCCACACTGAAAAGACAAAGGTGCTTGTTTATTTTTTAACAAAAGAATTAAGTATTGGCTGAATACTTGATATTTCAGGGCATGAATCATCCTCAATATTTTTTTTATTATGAATAAAGTCATATTTCTTATCCATATATCCCCTTGTTCAAACTTGAGTGGCTTGGGTATTAGGGTAATTGTAGCATCATAAAAAAAGTTTGGCAATAATCCTTCAGTTTCTACTGTATGAAACAGTTTGAGGAATATTGATAGCAGTTCTTCTTTGAACGTCTGTTAGAACTCTGCACTGAAACCATCTGAACCTGGTTTTTTTTTTTTTTTTAACTTGGGAGGCTTTTAATGACAGCTTCAATTTCCTTTAGTGTTATAGGTCTGTTTAGATAACTAATCTGATCTTGATTTAATTTTGGTAATTACCTGTCCAAAAAGCTGTCCATTTCTTCTTGGTTTTCCATTTTTGTGGAGTATAGATTTTC
>PVIH01012913.1:34564-61184 GCA_004025045.1 Sigmodon hispidus | reverse complement strand
AGATTGCTACACCTATATTTTCTTTGTGTTCATCTTTCCCTCTGAATTTTTTTTTCCATCCCTGTATATCCTTATTCAAGGTCTCTTCCCCCTCCCAACACATCTGGTCATTTTTTCCTCTGCAACTCCCCATCCCCTCCCTGGGCAGGGAGCAGACAGTCCTATGGTCCCCCTGACCCAATAATGCTTAGATCAGTCTAAGGGACCCCCTCAAAGACCACCAGGGAGCTGGATTCCATTGTAAACACACAAGGGTCAGTTTATTATTTTGGACAGGTTCAAACAAACCTGGGTCAAAACCCTTTGTTCTAGCGCAGTGGAGGATTTTGGCCACTAGCCCAGAGGTGTGTGTGGGGCAGGGGTAGGTAAAGAAAAGCACACATAAGTGTTACATAAGGGCTACACATCTTGGCATTCCAGGATTGG
This sequence comes from Sigmodon hispidus, assembly GCA_004025045.1. NCBI lineage: Eukaryota > Metazoa > Chordata > Mammalia > Rodentia > Cricetidae > Sigmodon > Sigmodon hispidus. The sequence goes on along the minus strand of PVIH01012913.1, from coordinate 60,758 downwards.
GTAAAGGGGTTTGTGGTACAGTAACTATTAGCTATACTTTTGGCACAAACGCAAGCCCTGAATCTATTGGCTGAACTTTTGACACTAAACTAAGTTTTGAATCTATTGGCTGTCAGGCACATTTTTGAGATTCTTCTCAGATTTTTAGACCTGGGCTCTGCCCTCATGCATTAAATGGTCTTTCCCTGAAATAAAGTTTTGTAATAATAAATCCATGCCTTTACAGTAACACAAATTTCAAAAAAAAAAAAAAAACCAAAAACACAAAAGAGAAATTGAAGAGGTTTCCCTGCCTTCCCAGTTAGAAGACTGCAGTCCCAAATAATCACACAAAGGCTTATATTAATTTCATGCTGATTAACTTGTCGCACAGAGATTGCTAGCTAGCTCTTTCATCTTAACTCAATCTATTTCCATTAATCTGTTTATCCATGTGGCTTGGTATCTTTTCTCAGAGCAGCATTTCAACTTCTTTCCTCTGCATCTGCTGCCATCTCATCGTGGTATCTCTCTGGCTTCTCTCTGGCATCTCTGCTCTGCTTTTCCTGTTCCCAGAGTTTTCTTAGTCTGGTAACCCCACCCACACTTCCTGTCTGCCTTCTGTCTAATCAGCTTTTTATTAAACCAAAAGGAAGGACAAATATTTACAATTTACCAGAACATAGTCCCAGTACAGAAGATGTTGTGCTAAACATAGCCTTAGTGTGGTTCCCACTCCCAGGTGTGGAATAACTCTGTAGGAGCCCCAGAGTGCCTTCCCACCCTTAAGCAACACAGGTTCCTGTCAGTCCTCTTAGAGGATAAGACTCTGTAGCCAAAGACAACATGAGCCTCAGTTGCAACATACCAAGACAAGAAGCTAGAACTGAGCTTGATGCTTCTTCTTTCTCTGTTAACTAGTTTCCAAAGTGCTATAAAGTACTGTAGGACTGTGCGAGTGGCCTTAGCTACCTGAGAGCCGAAGAATCACAAAACCAACCCTCTCAAAAAGATGTTCCCACCTGAGCAATTACAGTATGAATGTTGTAGGGGGAGACCCAGCACCCCTTGATGGGATCTGAGTCACATCACATGGGAGGGAGCCCATGCATAGCACTATAGACCTGATTAACAACTCTTGCTGAGGGGGCATGAGTCCCAAAAGGGGGGCAGAGATTAATACTGTTAGCTCAGTCAGCATCAAACTGCCTTCTAAATATGTACATTTATGCCCATAAACAAAAGCTACTCTTAGCTTTAGTCAGACAGGCCTCTCCTGGCAGTGAGTGACTGTGGATGTAGAGATCCGTGCTGCCCAAGATGCTGAGAGTAAGTGAAGGTGGAGGACTCGGCCTTCACACCACTTTCTCTGAGGATCAGGGGGCATGAGGAGGAGGGAGTGGGAAGTGTGTAAGAGCTGCAGAGTGAAGGGTTGAGGAATGCCACTCTCTACACTAACACAACCATTGCAATTGTGAAATCACATCACAATTATATAAGACTGGGTGATCTACAATCAGTGTTGAAAGAAGTGTGTGCCAGAGTGAAGGGTTGAGAAATGCCACTCTCTACACTAACACAACCATTGCAATCGTGAAATCACATCACAATTATAGAAGACTGGGTGATCTACAATCAATGTTGGAAGAAATGTGTGCTCAGCACCCCTTAGTGCTAACCTGCTGCTGGGCTCCGACAGGTTCTCAGAGACTGGGGAAGGGTGGAGAGAGGGAGTAGAGAGATGGGAGAAAGTGAGGAGGGAGTGGCCAGTATATGCATTATGCACACCACTGAAATCGCCAGACAGCAAACTTAGTTGATAAAAAATGTTAAAAGAGAACAGTTTTTTTTTTTTCTTAGTTTTTGGTTTTTGAGATGGAGTTTATCTGTGTAGCCCTGGAACTAGCTCTGTAGACCAGGCTGGCCTCAAACTCAGAGATCTGCCTGCCTTTGCTTCCCAAAGGTTGGGTTTAAAGGTGTATACCACCATCACCTCAATTGTCAGGAGATCTGAAGATTGAGTTTCATCCACAAGAGGGCACGGTGAACCAAATAACAAAGTTAGAGAGTCAGGGCATCAGCAAATGTAATTCCAGGAGGAAAGAGTAAGGTCTATCCAAGGGTACACACATACACACACACACACACACACACATACACACATATACGCACATACACACACATACACACACACATACACACATACACACACATACACACATACACACATGCACACATACACACATACGCACATACGCACATACACACACATACACACATATACACACATACACACATATACATATATACACACATACACATACACACATATACATACATACACACATATACACACATACACACACATACACACATATATATACACACACATACACATACACACACATACACATACACACACATACATACACACACATACATACACACACATATACATATACACACACATACACACATAACTGAAGTCTCATTAATACATGGATTTGTCCAGGACAGCACAGAATACCTTGGAAGGACACACAACTTGGATATAGAAAGAAGAAAATGTGTTCACATTTTGAACATGTGACTAATATTTATTCAAAACATCATGTAGAAAAAGTACTTTATAGGAAACAATAATTTGTGAACTTCTTTAGACTTATGTATGAGATTTCAGAAAGGGCCATAGAGAACACAATATAGAGAAATCATTAAAGAGTTTTCACAAAGCCTGCCATTTCATTTTATCAGCTTTTTTGTTGTTTTGTCTTACGTTGTTATGTCTTGGATTGAAGGAGGGTATTTAAAAAATATTATTAGCATGTAGCATTATGTTTTATTATGGTATCTTCAAACAGAAATGCTTTTATTGATTCTCCTCTCTTCCCTCTCTACCTGTTTTCCCCTGCGTCCTTCCCGCCCAGCAGCCTCCTCCTGCTTCATGTCACGTGCTGTTTTGTTCTCCCTCCACTTTCTTAATAGGTTTTCCCTCTGTGGTCTGCTTCATAGTTTCATAACCTATACCCACAAACATACATGCATACATACATATACACATACACACATATATACACACATAGATATACACATACACATTCATACATACACACATACATACATATATGTACACATACATACATATATACACATGTGCATACATATGCACATACACAAGCATATACATACATACACATATGCATATGTACATGCACACATAGATATGCACATAAACACACATACATATACACATACATACATACACAATACACGCATACATACATATAAACACACATACATATACACATACATATACAATACATACACGCACACATATACGCATACATACATACATACAACTGAATTTGGACCCTTCTCTTTATATAATACTTTCCAGATCTATCTATTTTCCTGTAAATTTTATTTTTCCTTACAGTTGAATAAAAATTCCATTGTGTGTATATACCACATTTTTATTATCTGGTGAAGTATCTCGGTAGCTTTCATTTCCTGGCTATTGTGAATGAAATGTCAATAAGCATGGCTGTGCAGGTGTCTCGTGGTGAGGTTTGGGAGTCCTTGGTATCTACCAAGAGTGGTATAGCTGGTCATACCAAAGTTTTATTTTTCTGATTTTAAGAAACTTCCATATTGATTTTCATAACTGATTTCCCCCACATCCTGCCAGCATTTATTGTCAATTTTTTGTTTCTTTCTTCCTTACTTTCCTTTTTTTATACAAGGTCCCTCTCTACATATCCCTGGCTGTCCTAGAACTCACTCTGAGATCAGGCTGACCTAAACTCACAGAGATCCACCTGCCTTTGCCTTTTGAGTGCTTGGATGAAAGGTGTGCACCATCCTGACAAGCTTCAATTCAGCATCATATCCTACTGAAAGAACAGTGTGGAAGAAATCTTCCCAGGGTTTCTAAGTTGTAGGGAGCCACTGCAACTGAGTTAATGCTGTGTTGTCACAAGGGAAGAAAAATACACCCAATAAGCACAAGAATAGAACCATAGCTATGTGGGGACCTAACCTAGGCAGCCTGGCTTTTTTTTCCCAGGAAACACTGGTGGACATGAATGAAAGATGAAATATTTATCAGTGCTCAGTGAACTATTAAGTTCAGTTCTGAAAGGCAAAACTGTAACAATGTTACCAGGTATGGAAGTGCACACCCTTATCCCAGCACTCAGAAAGCACAAGCAGGCAGATCTCTGTGAGGTCAGGGCTAGCCTGGTCTACACAGTGAGACCATTTTTCAAAACAAAAGCAACAACAAAACCCACCATCACCACCAGCAGTAACAACAAAAACTCAACAATAATGCTTATCTAGGAAAACTCAGGGGTTTGAAAGAGGAAGATGGAAATGATTAACCCAAAATAAGACCTCAGTCAATTGGAGTCTCTCAAAAATTAATACTATCAACATATGCCATTAAAAGAATCAAAAAGAAGCAGACTATGGGGCATGTTTACAAGTCATTTAGTTGATAAAGCAGTTATGACCTGAATGCCAGGCAAGGGGATAATTAGGTTTCTGGATTGAGGAACCATTGTACCATTAATGGGTCTCTCTCTCATCAGTGAAAGAGAAGTCTCCATCTCCCACACACCAGAGTAGGTACAGGACATACCCAGATACCAAATTTATAGCATAAAGGAAATTTATTATCCCAGAGGGCCAAGTGTATGTGTATGAGGGGGTGCTAGCTTTAGGAACGTAATGGCTTCTTAGCAAGGGAAGGAAAAAGAGGGTGACAGGGCAAAACCTGTTTGCAATGGCTGCCTTCTCTGGCCTGTTAGAGCTAGTTCACCTAGGGTGCAGGAAGCCACCAAAGTGGCTGTTGGCTGCAACTGCGTACTGCCTCACCTGTGGGTTGCTAGTGACTGCTTTATCTATAGAACAGGCTGTTGAAAAGAATCTGATGGGCTGGAGAGATGGCTCAGCGGTTAAGAGCACTGACTGTTCTTCTGGAGGACCTGAGTTCGATTCCCAGCATCCACATGGCAGCTAACAACTATCTGTAATTCCAAGATCTGACACCATTACACAGTTATACATGCAGGCAAAACACCAATTCACATAAAAATAAAAATAAATATTAAAAAAAGAATCTGACTAGTGTGGAAAGACAGTGGTCAGACTAGAAATGGAGTTTGTCTAATCTTTTCACATTTGAGGTGTGTCTGTGAGCATGCGCATGCAAGTGTGTGTGTGTGTGTTTATTGCACATGTGTTACACCACACCTGTAGAGCTCAGAGGACAACTTGTGAGAGTTGGGTCCCAGTGACCAAATTCGGGTAGTCAAGGCTTGCCTTTATGCACTTAGCTATCTCTTTATCTTTGCAGCTTCTGAAGTCTACAAGAAAGCATTTTGGAAAGAGGTTAGATCACCAGTTAAGCAAGAAAATATTAAGACTCCTTATTTCTTTCATGATGGTTAGTAATGTTTGTTAATTATAGGTTTATTGCTGTGAAAAGCATGGTGGCTGCTGAAGCTCTTGTTTCCCCTGCCTGGCCTCTCCTCCTCTGCCTCCTCAAGGGACCTTGCTGCTGAACCCTTTCTAGAAGGCTGACCTTCATGTCTCTGGAGTAATGGCCTACAGGTAGATTTTAGCCAATGGCAACTCCCCAGTGAGGTGCCCCGGTTTGGAGTCTCAGAAATTGAGGGCAAGTCTGAGTAGAAGTAGTTATGTCCTTCTCTATCTAAGAACAGAGTGAGTGTCTGTTGGTGCTCTCCTTCCCTGGCTGGGTTTCAACATCAACTCTTCTCAGCAGCCCCTTCATTAAAAAGGGAAAGTGGTTTCTTACTATTGTGAGTTGATTACTGTTGTTAAAGGTTGCTAACTGATCTTTGCGGATATCAAGTGACTCAACTTCTTATTCTTTGCTGTTACTGCCCCTAAGTGTGCCAGGAGTGAGACCTCTACATTGCCAACAGAAACAATTCCTATTCTTTTTTTAAATGTTTATTTTTTATTTTATGTGAATTGGTGTTTTGCTTGCATGTATAACTGTGTAAGGTGTCAGATCTTGGAATTATAGACAGTTGTTAGCTGCCCTGTGGATGCTGGAAATCGAATTCAGGTCCTCTGGAAGAACAGTCAGTGCTCTTAACCACTGAGCCATCTCTCTATCCTGACAATTCTTTCTAAGCTGCATTCAGTCACAGAGACATTGTCTTAGTTAGGGTTTCTATTGCTGTTAAGAGACACCATGACCACAGTAACTCTCATAGAGGAAAACATTTAATTGAGGCTGGCTTACAGTTTAGACGTGTAGTTCATTATCATCATGGCAGACATGGCAGCATGCAGGCAGACATGGTGCTGGAGAAGGAGCTGAATGTCCTACATCTTTATCTACAGGCAGCAGGAGACTGTGTATGATACTTGCCAGACTTCAGCTTATAAGACCTCAATGCCCACCTCCACAGTGACATACTTCCTCCAACAAGGCCACACCTCCTAATAGTGCCACTCCCTATAGGCCAAGTATTCATGAGTTCCTGGGAATTATTTCTATTCAAACCACCACAACCATCTACCTTTTAAGGACTGCAACTGTGTCCCCATCCCTGAGTCCATTCCAAGTTACAGCCTGAGAACAAACTGCCAGGGTCTCAAGATTTGACTGCATTTAGGGACAGCTTTGCTGTGGAGCAAATGTGAAGTGTTCCCATAGCCTTATGTGTCAGAACACTGGTGTAATGCTGCTTTGGAAGGTCATGGAAACTTTAGATGGCAGGGAGGCTTGAGAACTCAGTGTGATCTCGATCCTACAGGATGGTAGGAGGGAAACAGCTCCTGAGGCTTGCCCTCTGACATCCACATGAGGGCTGTGTTCATACACATACACACATAAAATACATACACACATACACACACCTCCACATGAGGGCTGTGTTCATACACATACACACATAAAAATATATACACACATACGCACACCTCCACAGGAGGGCTGTGTGCATACACATACACACATAAAATACATACACACATACATATACCTCCACAGGAGGGCTGTGTGTGTACACATACACACATAAAATACATACACACACCTCCATATGAGGACTGTATGCATACACATACACACATAAAATATATACACACATACACACACCTCCACATGAGGGCTGTGTACATACACATACACACATAAAATACATACACACATACACACACCTCCACATGAGAGCTGTGTACATATACACATATTAAATACATACAAAATGTGCCCTATTCAGTAACAAGCCAATCTCCTGGATTGTTAGAATACTGCTTTAGCTCACTGGAGACATCAGTTCAATGACTTCTGGAAGACACAAGTTATGGCCAGCAAAAGTGGAAACACAGTCTACTGTCAGTGAAGTTTTCGAAACTCATCAAGACTAATCCTAGGAGAGAAAAAATAGAACAAAGCATTGAAGCATGGACTAATACATTTCCAATAAATTTTGAAATCATCGCTTGTCACCCACATAAGGCTTCTCAGGCTCATGATGCAGCACGTCCAGGACTCCACAAGCTCTTAATAGGGGGCCTATTACCAGAAATTTAGCATTATTAACTTGAAATGTTTAAAGTAAATCATGAATGATAGCTACAATTACAGGTGTGTGTGTGTGTATGTGTGTACCACAGAGAGACACACAGAAATTGAGATACTGAGGGAGATAAATTAATACTTGTGATCTTGGGATTGTAATTCAGGAAGACTATAAACCATCAGTTTAAGTCACCAAAGCTCATAAAACTGCCATTTTCAAGTGAAGGAAGTATTTTAACCCCTGGACTAAGTAGTTTGTTGAAACAGATGATATTGAACCTAAACAAAATCTAGAGAGGATAAATCATGTATTTGAAGTTGTAGTAACACATAATCACGTGTGAGGAGAACATAACAATGACCACAGTCAAATGACAATGGGTTTTCATTGTGTCAAGCCATGGTCCACATTGTCCATCTACACAGCTTGTCACTTCAGAGCTTCACTTTTGTTTCATTCGCTGGGGATTTAATTTAGGATCATGCATCTATTATGTGTCTTAGTTACTGTTTTCTTGCTGTAAAAGACACTATGACACACAGTGTGACACAAAAGAGGTGTCACACTATGACACTTTTATAACAATGGCTAAGACAACTGTTATAAAAGAAACCCTGTAACTAGGGGCTTGCTTACAATTTCAGGGGATTGGTCCATCATCATGGCAGGAACCAGACAAGCATGGCACCGGAGTAGTACCTGAGTTTATATCCTGATCTACACAGGCAACAGACAGAAAAGAGACACTGGGCCTCTTGTGGGCTTTTGAAACCTCAAAGCCCCCACACAGGGATACACCTCCTCCAACAAGGCCACACTTCCTCTAGTAAAGCCACACCTCCTCCAACAAGGCCACACCTTCTCCAGTAAAGCCACACCTCTTCCAACAAGGCCACACACCCTATCCTTCCCAAACAGTTCCACCCACTAGTAACTAAGCATCAAACATATCAACCTATGGGGGACATTCTCATATAAAACACCACATTAGCTAACCTCTCTACCACTGACTTATGTCATTAACCTTTTCACTTTATTTTATTTAGTTAGTTTTGAAGAACATTTCTTTATTTAAAATTTTTTCTTATACCCACCATGGCCCCTCCTCCCTCCCCTTCTACCAGTCCTCCTCCAGCCTCCCCATTTTCCATTCCTCCATCGATTCCCCAGGGATGGCAAGGACTCCCAAAGTGAGTCAATTCTGTCTGGCTTATCCAGTTGAAACAGGACCTAGGCCTTCTTTCAGGTAAGGTGCTCCTCAGTAGGGAATGGGCTCTAAGAAGCCAGTTCATACACCCAGAATAACCTGTGGTCTGACTGTAAGAGGCTTCATAAACTGTCCATGCCGTCGGACTGCTATCTACATTAGGAGGGTTTAGTTCCTTTCCATGAAGGTTCTTCAGCTGTCATGTCTGAGTTCCTGAACTCCCAAATAGCTCAGGTCAGCTGTTTCTCTGGGTCTCCTCCTCATGATCCTGATCCCTTTGTTCATATACTCTCACCTCCTACTCTTTAGCTGGACCAGGAGCTCAATCCAGTACTTAGCTATGAATCTCTGCTTTTGCCTTCATCAGTTGCTAGATGAAGGTTCTATAATGGCAATTAGGGTGATCATTTATTCAATTATAGGGGAAGGCCAGTTTAGGAACCCTCTCCACTATTGCTTACAGTTCTAGCAGAGGTCATTTTGTGGGTTCTTGGATGTTTCCTTAGCACCAGGTTTCTCTCTAACCCCACAATGGCTCCCATTATCAAGATATCTATTTCTGGGGCTGGAGAGATAGCTTAGCAGTTAAGAACACTGACTGCTCTTCCAGAGGACTGGGGTTCAATTCCCAGTGTCCACATGGCAGCTCACAACTGTTTGTAGTTCCAGTTCCCAGTTCCAGGCAAACACCAAGGCAAATAAATAAATAAAAGTTTTTAAAAAATATTTATTTTTTTGTTTCTCTTCATTGCTCAATCATCCCATTCTCATGATCTCTTCCTGAAATCTCCCCTTGCTCCCTCCTCCCCAAATGATCTGGATTTACTCAGGATTTCTTCTCTATTTCCCCTTCCCAGGGGGATTCATGGATATCTTTTTGTAACTTTCTCCTTTTACCTAGCTGCTTAGGGGTTGTGGATTATAGCCTGGTTATCTTTTGCTTTATGTCCAAAATCCACTTATGAACAAGTGCATACCATGTCTATCTTTTTGGGTCTGTGTTACCTCACTCTGTGTTACTCTCTAGACCATTCATTTGATTGCAAATTTAAGAATGTCTTTTTTTTAACTGCTGAGTAGTATTCCATTGTGTAAATGTACCACAATTTGCTAATCCATTCTTCAGTTGAGGGGCAGGCATCTAGATTGTTTCCAGGTTCTGGCTATTAAAAATGATGCTGCTATGAACATATTTGAGCTAATGCCCTTGGGTAAGAATGTGTATCTGTTGGTTTCTCATGTGGGGAGGCACACACACACACACACACACACACACACACACACACACACCCCAGATGCCACACAAGAGTTTATTCCATAGAGTTACTGAGCGGGTACCTGGAAAGAGCAGGAAAGGAGGAAGAGAAAGAGGGAGAGAGAGGGACTGTCATATTTCTTTTGAAGAGAATGAGTGAGCACAGATTCACATAGCCACACCTAAGGGTGTGCCCTCTATATGTAGCGCCATGTTGGCTTTACCACATGGCTGCTATATGCCAGGAATTCCTATTTCCCCCAGCACCACGTTGGGTTCACCACGGTGGCATGCCAGGAATACTTACAGCATCGTTTGATGCTGATATTGCAGCATCATTGGTTAAATTGATTCCCAGTTTTCTGAGGAACCATCATACTGATTTCCAAAGTGACTATGCAAACTACATTCCCCCCAGCAATGGAGGAGTGTTCCCCTTGCTCCTTATCCCCTGCAGCATAGGCTGTCATCCTTGTTTTTGATTTTAGCCATTCTGACAGGTGTAAGATGGTATCTCAGACTTTTGATTTGCATTTCTCTGATGACTAAGGCTGTTGAGCAGTTCTTTAAGTGTCTTTAACCATTTAAAATTCTAAAGTTGAGAATTTCTTATTTAGCTCTGTATTCTCATTTTTAAATTGGATTAGTTGTTTTTTTGGCCTCTAGTTTCTTGAGTTCTCTAGATATCTTAGAGATCAGTCCTCTGTCAGGTGTAGGGTTAGTGAAGATCTTTTTCCTTTCTGAGGTGTTGTTTTGTCTCATTGACCATGTCCTTTGACTTTCAGAAGCTCCTCAGTCTCAGGAGGTCTCATTTATAATTTATTGTTCTTAGTGTCTGTGCTATGATGTTATATTTGGAAAGTGGTCTCCTGTGCCAATGTGTTCAAGGGTATTTCTCACTTTTTGTCTATCAAGTCTAATGTAACTTGGTTTATGTTGAGGTCTTTGATCTACTTGGATTTGAGTTTTGTGCAGGGTGATAGATATAGATCTATTTGCAATCTTGTGCATGCCACCATCCATAGTTATGCTAGCACCATTTGTTGAAGATGTTATTTTTTGTCCATTGTGTATTTTTGGCCTTTTTAAAAAAATTGTGTGAGATGTGTAGATTAATGCCTGGGTGTTCAATTTGATTCCATTGATTCACAAGTCTATTTCTATGCCAGTACCAAGCTGTTTTTATTATTGTAACTCTATAGGATAGCTTAAAGTTAGGGATGGTGATGTCTTCCAAAGTTCTTTTATTGAACATTTTTTTTTTGGGCAATCCTGGGGTTTTTTGTTTTTCCCTATGAAGTTGAATATTGTTCTTTCAAGGTCTGTAAAGAATTGTGTTGGGATTTTGATGGGGATTGCATTGACTCTCTAGATTGCTTTTGGTAAGATTGCCATTTTTACTATGTTGAGCCTACCTATCTGTAGGGAGCTGCGTTGTACCACACCCTAAAGGTGGCGCTGGTTTCCACCTTCCACCTTTCTCGATGGTGAGTGCTCTCGGGAGCAAACAACTCCTTATTGGCTGTAGGCAAGGATGGTGGCTTGCTTCCGGCGCCTTGGGACCTATGGTCAATGTCCACGTGGCTTACCAGGATTGGAGGCCCAGAGGGTATTTAGCCACGAGCAGACTCCCCCGGGGGTTGTTCATGAGTAGTTTGTTGTTCGTCATATGTCTGAGAGTGAGAGTGAGAGTGAGTGAGTGAGAGACAAGAACATAATTAAAGACCCGAATAAACTGCAAAGAGAAGGATCCGGTATTGCGTGTTCCTTGCTGGCGAGGCTGCATGCGACACCTATCTAAGAGCATGGGAGATCTTTCCATTTTCTGGTATCTTCTTTAATTTCTTTCTTCAGTAACTTAAAGTTCTTATCATATAGGTCTTTCACTTTGGTTAGAGTTATCCCAGGATATTTTATGTTATTTTTGGCTATTGTAAAGGATGATATTTTCCTGATTTCTTTTTCAGCTCTTTTATCATTTGTGTATAGGAGGGCTACTGATTTTTTAAATTAATCTTGAATTCTGCTACATTGTGGATGGTATATAATTAATAGAAATATAATGAAAAGAATTTACAATGTAATAATGTTTATGTCTTTCATTTGGAATTGCATGCAGATGTGAGAGTTCCCACATGTGTAGGATTTTGGGGGTCACTTATATATATAATAATATCCTTGAAATATTGATAGTTTGACTTCTTCTTTTCCAATTTGTATCCCTTGATCTTCTTTTGTTGTCTTATTGCTCTAGCTAAAATTTCAAGAATGATATTGAATAGATTTGGCGAGAGTGGACAGCCTTGTCTTATTTCTGATTTTAGTGAGATTATTTTGAGTTTTTCTTCACTTAGTGTGATATTGGCCCTTAGCTAGTTATATATTGCCTTTATTATGTTTAAGTATTTTCTCTGTATCTCTGATCTCTTCAGGAACTGTATCATGAAGGAATGTTAGATTTTGTCATAGGCTTTTTAAGTATCTAATGAGAGATCATGTGGTTTTTTTTTTTTTTCAGGTTGTTTATATGATGGATGATATTGACAGTTTTTCATATGTGGAATCATCTTTGCATCTCTGGAATGAAGCTTACTTGATTATGGTGGATGATTTTTTTGATATGTTCTTGAACTCTGCTTGCCACTATTTTATTGAGTATTTTTGCACCAATATTTATGAAAGAGATTGGTCTGTAATTCTTTTTCTTTGTCACATCTTTGTGTGGTTTGGATATCAGGGTGACTGTAACCTCATAAAAAGAGTTTGACAATGTTCCTTTTGTTTCTATTCCGTGGAACAATTTGAAGAGTATTGGTTTTGAAATTCTGGTAGGATTCTGTTCTGAAACCATCCAGCCTTTTTTTTTTTTTTGAGAAACTTAGTAACTGCTTCTGTTTCCTTAGCAGTTATAGGTCTATTTAGGTCAGTAATCTGGTTTTAATTTAATTTTGGTAGGTGGTACCTGTCCAGAAAACTGTGCATTTCTTTTAGGCTTTTCAATTTTGTGGAGTAAAGCTTTTTGAAGTATGACTTAATGAGTGTCTAGATTTCCTTGGTATCTGTTGTTATGACCTCTTTTTCATTTCTGATTTTATTGATTTGGATACTCTCTCTCTGCCTTTTGGTTAGTTTGAATAAAGGTTTGTCTATCTTATTGACTTTCTCAAAGAACCAACTCTTTGTTTCACTGATTCTTTGTACTGTTCTCTTTGTTTCAATTTTATTGATTTCAGTCCTGAGTTTGATTATTTCCTGCCTTCTACGCCTTCTAGGTGAGTTTGCTTCTATTTGTTTTAGAACTTTCAGCTGTGCTGTTAAGTCTCTCATGTGAGATTTCTCCAAATTTTTTATGTAGGTCCCTAGTGCTGTGAACTTTTCTCTTAGCACTGCCTGTTTTCATTGTGTCCTATAAGTTTGGGTATCATGTGGATTCATTTTCATTGAATTCTAGAAAGTCTTTAATATCTTTCTTTACTTCTTCCTTGACCCAGAAGTGGTTCAATTGTGAGATGTTCAGTTTCCATAAGTTTGTAGGATTTCTGTGGTTTATATTGTTGTTGAACTCTAACTTTAGTCCATGGCGATCTCATAGGATACAAGGGGTTATTACCATGTTTTGTATCTATTCATATTTGTTTTATGACTGTGTGGTCAATTTTAAAGAAAGTTTCATGGGGTGCTGAGAGAAAGTTATCTTTTTTGATGTTTGGATGGAATTTTTAATATATATCTATTAAGTCTATTTGAGTAAAAATAAATAAATTTTAGTTTATTAATACAATTTTTAAAAAATATTTATTTTTATTTGTATGTGAATTGGTGTTTTGCATGCATGTATAACTATGTAAGGGTGTTAGATCTTGAAATTACAGACAGTTGTTAACTGTCATGTGGATGTGGGGAATCAAACTCAGGTCCTCTGGAAGAACAGTCAGTGCTCTTAACCACTGAGTCATCTCTCTAGCCCTATTAATACAAACTTAAAGTCAATTTTATTATACTATATATACTTTTCTACTCTTACTTAAAATATAATATTTATATAACTCATCTAAGATTATAATATATAAAAATATAAATTAATAATAATCTATAATAGCCAAATTTACAGTCATTATTTTTATAAATACATAAATATATTTCAATTAAATAGATAATCTTCAAAACTTCAGAGACCTACAAATTATAACTTTTAAAATATTTTAAAAACTTAGACTTTTCTAAACAATATGACAAGTCTACTCCTAACAACACCAATATTTTTTAAAAAATAATAAACATTAAAAAAATTTCATATAAAATTTGCTCTATAACAACAGTTAGCCACTAGACAAAAATCTATTCTTATATTAACTACTTAATAATATAGTATATAAACTAAACATACAAATTCCATAAAAAATAACCTCTAACCCTTGACAAAGCAAGCCAAAGTAGTCTTCAAATTCCTACTTTACAAAAAAAATTGCCAAACATCCTTCAAAACATACAAAAAAACAATTAACAAAGCATATCAAATTTCCTATATCACTAATAAATATGCCAAAGACTCTAAGCCTATAAGCTAAAAATAAATGCCCCAATGTTGCATTGATAATAAGAAACATGAATGACCTGTGATTGTTAATTCTTGCTGGTTTTGGTGGTAGTGTGTGTGTGTGTTTCCCTTCTTTGGAATATCCTTCTGAAGAATTATCTATTGCCTGTGTCTTCTTGGGTTTATCTAGCTTCTTTTATTTTTAAGATATTTATTTATTTATTATATTCACAGTGATATTTTGCCCTGAAGCTAGAGTTATAGACAGTTGTGAGCTGCCATGGGGGTGCTGGGAAATAAACCTGGATTCTCTGGAAGAGCACTCAGTGCTCTTAACCACTGAGCCATCTCTTCAGCCCCATATGTAGGGAGCTGCATTGTACCACGCCCTAAAGTTGGCGCTGGTTTCTGCCTTCCACCCTTCTCGATGGTGAGTGCTCTCGGGAGTAAACAACTCCTTATTGGCTGTAGGCGAGGATGGTGGCTTGCTTCCGGCACCTGGGGACCTATGGGCAATGTCTACGTGGCTTACCAGGATTGGAAGCCCAGAGGGTATTTAGCTACGGGCGGACTCCCCCCCCCCCACCCTGGGTCGTTCGTCGTTCGTGAGAGAGTGTGTGAGAGAGTGAGTCATTCGTCATATGTCTGAGAGTGAGAGTGAGTGAGTGAGTGAGAGACAATAAGATAATTAAATGCCCGAATAAACTGCAAAGGGAAGGATCCGGTGTTGTGTGTTCCTTGCAGGATGAGGTGGCACGCGACAAGTGGTGCCAAAACCCGGGAAGATAGGAACTAAACACGCGACAAGTGGCGCTGAAATCCGGGAAGATAAGAATTAAACTCGTGCCAACGAACGACAGGATTCAGAACTCTTCTGCAGTCGGGGGGGGGGGGTGCACCGGTAAGTCCCAGGTAAGTTGGGATCCGCAGTGAGAGCGAGGTAGCTCCGGCCTATAGATAGGATAAGGCGGAGAAAGAGGGAGCTCACCAAGTAGTGAGGGTAACCTCTTGGTGCTAACGGGTAGCTCCGACCTGTTGGTAAAGGCGGAGAAGAGGGAATTCACTGACGAGTGGATGTAACCTCTTACAGCTGTGGACCCACAGCAAGCTCACTGACGAGTGGGTGTAATCTTTTGCAGCTGTGGACCCACGGCAGCTTTGAGCTCAAAGTGAAAGTAGCACAGCAGTTTTGGATCAAAGTGAAAGTAGCACAGCAGTTTCGGATTAAAGTGAAAGTAACGCAGCAGTTGCCAATTTTGGCTTAAAGTGAAAGTAGCAATTATTGCAGACTTGAGCTCAAAAGCGAAAGTAAAAGCATTAGCAAGGCTGGGGCTGGTTGGTAAAGGCTCAGAAAAGATTTTTTAAAATAAGGAGTAAAGGTCATATAAGGATGGGGTCTTCAACCTAATGTCCAATTTTTCTGGCTCTACAAGAGCTGTTACAAACTAAAGGCCTGGAAATTAAGAAAAGCGTACTAGAGAGATTTTTAAGGAATGTGACGTTGCAGCTCTGTGGTTTGCTGTCACGGGCAGTCTAACAGTGTCCTCCTGGGAGAAGTTAGGGCAAGATTTAGACTTAGCCTATGAGCAGGGAATTCTAAAGGCAGGCGTGAGATCCATTTTGATATAGAAACTCCTGAGTCTACAGACTTGGAGGAAGAGCTGCTGTCACTCATAGAACAAATAAAAAGAACAAAAATGAATGAATGAAATTAAAATGAAATAAATGAATGGAATGAAAAGGAGGATCCAGATAGAGAAGAATGCTGCAGATTCCCAGCATGTCAAACCGTGCCTTCGGCTCCCCCTCCCTATGTGGAAGGTGGGAATTGCAGTTTAGGGCGTGCTTTCAGCCCGGGGGCATGGAAGGCAGTCAGAGCAGAGTTACGAGGAGACCTTAGACTTCAAAGTGATAAAATCTTTGGCTGAGTCAGTACGGACTTATGGGATCATGGCCTCATTCACTGTAGCCCAGGTGGAGGCTTTGAATAGGTACTAAGTGAGAGCAGGTGAGCCTAAGTTGTTTACATTCCAGCTACCTGGAGAATTTCCACCTGAGTGCTCTGCCTTGGGTATATGTTTGAGCCTGAGGCGCTCAGTAAGCGGCATTCGGCATTCTCCCTGCACGAATGACCCAGCGGTCTTGTAGGTCTAGTCAGCGTGTCTTTAAATCTCCAGGCCTGGGAGGCCAAGTGTACTTTGAATAATCTTTCTGCCAATGTAGCACAAGCCCTGGAAACAATATGGCTATTTTACCTGTGCTATGGATACACCCCAAGGTTTTCCCAAATAAGAGCATCGAGCATTATCCCACAGTTGTTGCTGGCCCTGATGGTGCAGATAAGTACTTGCCATAATTGCAGCCATTTCATTGGCTGCCATAGGAGCCACGAGCCATATCGTGCAGACTGCGCAGACTTTGAATGCGGTCTTGGCTAATGTAGTACAGGCTCTAGACATACTAAAGAATCTGATTGCCCAGTTAAAAAAGGGCTTGATGGTTATTAATCAAAGGATCGACCTGGTCCAAGAGTGGATTGATACTCTTTGGCAGCTGGCCTAGCTTGGCTGTGAATGGAAGTTTTCAGAATTATGTGGGACTAGTGTACAATATCAGAACTTTATTCATGCTGCAAATCTGTCTAAACAGTTGTCGAGTTATCTTTTAGGAAACTGGATTGGTGAATTTGAAAACTAGACGGCCCAGCTGAGAGTGACCATGGTGATCGTGATTCTCCACCGCTGCGGATCACCAGAAAGAGTGGGCGGGAATGGGAGCTCTGGCGAGCCTGATGGTGCTGATATTCCTAGTTTGCCTGTGGTGCATTTGCCGTGTTAGGTTCCTTCAGTGTCGTGATGCAGCCACGGTTGTCCAAGCATTTTCAGCCATTGGAGTCAGTCAGTCCCCCTAAGTTTGCTTGGCTTCCTTAAAGGAGAAACCTTAAGAATGTTTTGCAGGATGCGAGGCTTAGCAGTGCACATGAGTACTCTGGCTTATGGGAACTCATGAGGAGTATGTCTGGTTGCATGCAGGTTGACACCCAACTACCTGCCTCTGTGAAAAGGGTGTCGGACGGGTCAGGGATTGTCTGGGTGGATGACACCTGGAGCGATACCTGTACATGTTCCTTTTGCACTTCAGAGACTAGACCTCTGTTTCTGCCTGCTTTTTTCTTAATAAAGAAGGGGGATCTGTAGGGAGCTGCATTGTACCACGCCCTAAAGGTGGCGCTGGTTTCCGCCTTCCACCTTTCTCGATGGTGAGTGCTCTCGGGAGTAAACAACTCCTTATTGGCTGTAGGTGAGGATGGTGGCTTGCTTCCGGCACCTGGGGACCTATGGGCAATGTCCACGTGGCTTACCAGGATTGGAAGCCCAGAGGGTATTTAGCCACGAGCGGATTCCCCCCCCTCCCCCCGGGGTCGTTCATCATTCGTGAGAGAGCGTGTAAGAGAGTGAGTCATTCGTCATATGTCTGAGAGTGAGAGAGTGAGTGAGTGAGTGAGAGATAAGAAGATAATTAAAGGCCCGAATAAACTGCAAAGAGAAGGATCCGGTGTTGCGTGCTCCTTGCGGGACAAGGTGGCGCGCGACACCCGTATCCAGCTTCTTTAGGCTGGAGTTTTCCTTCTTGTGCTTTCTGTAGAGAAGAATTTATGGATAGATATTGTTTAAATCTGAAATATATTTTTTTACTCTATCTACGATGACTGAGAGTGTGGGCTGGCATTCATGGTCTCTTAGTATCCTTTTAACATCTATCCAAGACCTTGTAGCTTTCATAGTCTCTGTTGAGAAGGTGAGTGTTATTTTGATGGGTCTGCCTTTATAAGTTACTTGGCCTTTTTCTCTTGCATCTCTTAATTTTTTTATTCTGTATGTTTAGTATTTTATTCTGTATGTTTAGAATATTTTTATTATGTGGCAAGTGGTCTTTTGGGGGGTCTAGTCTATTTGGTACTCTGTAAGCTTCTTGTATCTTCATAGACATTTCTTATTTTTAGGTTGGGAAAGTTTTCTTCTATGGTTTTGTTGAATATATTTTCTGTGCTTTTGAGCTGGTATTCTTCTCTTTATTCTTTTCCTATTATTCTTAGGTTTGGTCTTTTCATGGTGTCCTATATTTCCTGGATGTTTTATGTTATGATTTTTTTTTTTACTTTAGAGTTTTTTTTTATCTATTTCCTCTATTGTATTTTTCACACCAGAGATTCTCTCTTCTATCTCTTGCATTCTGTTAGTTATGCTTGCATCTGTAGTTCCTGTTTGTTTGCTCAGATTTTCCATTTACATCATTCCCTTGGCTTGTATCTTCTTTATTGCTTCTATTTCAGTTTTTAAGTTTTGCATTGTTTCCTTCACCTGTTTTGCTTTTTCTTGGCTCTCTAGTCTTTCCTTAAGAGATTTATTGTTTTCTTCCAGTTCTTTGTCTTTTTCTCTGTTTTCTTAAGGGAGATTTTCATTTCTTCTTTAATTTTCTCTTTAAAGGCTTCTGTCATCTTTATAAAATACTTTTAAGTTTGTTTTCCTCTGCTTCTTCTATATTGGAATGCTCAGGTCTTTCTATTGCAGGACCATTAGGTTCTAGTAGTGCCATATATTGTTGTTGAATGCATTTTTGCATTGGCATCTACCTATCTTTTCCTCCAATTGGTGCAAGAATTGTCTGCGTTTCAGGAAGCTGTTTTTAGTTCACTAGCTGCCATTGGAGCTCTTGGAGAGTTCTGTGGTAGAGTCGGTGTCTCAGGGAGCAGTTGAGATCTGCAGCTGGAGCCTTGTGATGGAGTCTCCAGAGTCTGTGTCTCTGGAAGCCACTTTTGAGATGGGGTTCTCCAGAGGTTGTGTCTCAGGGAGCAGCTGAGGTTGGGACGATGGGTAAGGTTTAGGGAATGGAATGAGGCTTATGGGCTACAGGGTCCAGTGAGGGGGAGATAGCTTGCAGGAAGAGGTCCTGCTTGCTTTTCTGCAGCTGGAGCTTTGATGGGCTTCATCATTAACCTTTAAAATATTATGAGAAAGTCTATAGAACACCAGATATTATCCTAGGATGTGTTTCTTTCTTGCTCTATCCACTCTGCTGACTGGGCTAATGTACCACTCCTGTCTAGGACCTAATTGTTGCACTAGTGAGTAGAGGACAAAACCAACCAGACTGGCTCTAAGACAGCACTTCTCAGCCTTCCTAGTGATTTGACCTTCAGTACAGCTTCTTATGTTGTGGTGACCCCCAACCATACAATGATTTTCAATGTTACTTCATAACTGTAATTCTGCTACTGTTATGAATTATATTGTAAATATTTGTTTTCTGATAGTCTGGGTGACCTCTGCGAAAAAATTGTTTGACCCACCTGTTAAGAATCACTTCTCGGGGCTGGAGAGATGGCTCAGAGGTTAAGAGCACTGACTGTTCTTCCAGAGGTCCTGAGTTCAATTCCCAGCAAAAACCACATGGTGGCTCACAACCATCTATGATGAGGTCTGGCACCCTCTTCTGTAAAACTGTATGCATAATAAATAAATAAATGAAAAAAAAATTTAAAAAAAAAAGAATCACTTCTCTAAAAGACAGTGAAGGAACAACCAACTCAGTGTGTTTTCCAGTGCCAAAGGTTCCACAGTTATTTGAAATGTTAATGAGTTTGATCAGACTGGATTAGATAAACAATCATGATCACTGTTTATAACATAGTGTACATACATGTATAAAGTAGCTAGTGTTTCTGCAAAATATTAGAAAAAACCTAACAATAACTAAATACTAGATAAAAGGGGAAAGCCAACAACTTCGACTAGAAGAGTCAGAACAAGCAGAGGGTAGCGGTGCACATTTAGCACCCGCATTCAAGAGGCTAGGGCAAGAGGAACATGTGTTAGAGGCTAGCCTGGGCTACAGGATGTATTCTGTTTTATTAAGTCTCCCAAAACAAAAGAAAAAGAAAAGCAAACACTAGTGTTCACTTTAAATGCCAGGGACAGTTGGCTGGAGTCTCACATAACTTTAATCCCAGCGTTAGGGAGGCAGAGGCAGGTGGATCTCTGAGGCCCACCTGGTCTAAGCAGCAATTCTAGGACAGTCAAGGCTACACAGAAAGATTCTGCCTCAAAGAAAGAAACAAAACAAAACAAACCCAACCAACCAAAAACAAAGCAAAGCAAAATAATTAGGTTGGGCAATGGTGGTATATACCTTTAATCCCAAAATTTGGGAGGCAGAGGCAGGTGAATCTATGAGTTTCAGGCAGGCCTGGTCTACAAATAGATCTCGGACAGTCAAAGCTACATAAAGAAGCCCTGTTTTGAAAAACAGAAACAAGGGGCTGGGGCGATGGCTCAGTGGTTAAGAGCACTCACTGGCTGTTCTTCCAGAGGAAGTTAATGTCTGTAACTCCAGTTCCTGGAGGTATGGCACCTTCATACCAATACACATAAAATAAAGCTAAATAAATTATTTAAAAAGAAACAAACACTCCAGAAAATTATGACTTTGATGTACAATTATAGCGGTATTTCTATCCAAACTACTCCAAGGTTGAATACTATACTACACACACACACACACACACACACACACACACACACACACACACACACACAAGTGTGTGTATGCATATATATGTTTAGAGACTGACTCATAATACTTTTATAGGATTTTTTAAAATTCTCACAGTAAAAGTGCACAGAATGCACATAAAATTTTTTTTTGCAGCTTAGTGAACGATGCCTTTTGTGGGTTAAACAGCTCTATTTCAGTTTGAACTTCAGTTTTCGAAAGTAGAATTATGCTTTGACATCCAAGTCTGTGTAAGATCTTACAGCTTTGTAAAGCAAGGGATAAAGATAAGACAACAGCAAATATAAGAGAGAAAAATAATTCTTTGAATTGACTTTGCAACACAAACTTAGTTACCTCTAAAAATTCTTAGAAAATTTGTGGGGGATTTTTTTTTAAGATTTATTTATATGTATATTGGTTTTGTTTACACATGTCTGCTTGTTATGTGTATGCTTGGTCTCCACGGAGGTCAGAAGAGGCCATAGATTCTCCTGGAACTGGAATTAAAGGTGATGTGAGCCACCATGTGGGTGCTGGGATCTGAACTGAGGTCCTCGGCAAGAACAGGTGCTCTCATCCATTGAGCCGACTCTCCAGCCCCACGTTTGCATACAGCCCTTAGCCAGTGAGCCTTCTCTCTCTACCTTCTAATGCGGAGGCTGCAGAGGTCCCCATGCTATGTCCGGATATTTGTGCTTTAACTTAGTGTCTGCAATTGTATTTGTAGAAACAAATGTTTTCTTAATGGCACACACACACAAAAACCTAAGCTTAGAAATAAACTAGTTCTTCAGATCTTTACCAACAATTTAAATACATATGTAGGCTCCAGAAATAAACACAATAGTGAAAAAAAAAAAAGAAATTATCTGGCTCTATGTATTTGAGTTAAAAAAAAAAAAAAGGAATGATCTGGCTCTATTGAGAAACGTAACTATTTTAAGGAGCCTAGTGCTGAGAAGGGCTTGGGAAAGTCTGTTCCACAGGCAACTGTCTCATAATGCAAACTATCATCTCAATGTTTAGTGCATCTCATCTTGCTAGAGCAAGGGGCCTTCCCAACACAATCCTGTAATTTAAAGCTGTGGACTGGACCAGCTTGTGAACCTCATGGTCTGCCACTAGGCTATATCTCCAGACCCTCAATCCTTAATTAATTCTGCATAATAATATCCCAGCAAATTAGAGTACTGTAGTACATCTACAAAAGCCGTACTTTCTGAAAATCTAGGGAGAGTAAACAAAAATATTCATCACTGTTTTGAAACCTGTAGGAAGATTAAACTATTTTTACATGTATGGGTGTTTTGCCTGCATATATGTCTATGTACTATGTGTGTGCAGTGCCCTCCTAGGTCAAAGATGATCTCCCAGGACTGGAGTTACAGATGGCTGTGGACTTACATATAAGTGCTGATCCTCTGGAAAAATAAACAGTGTAGTTAACTCCTGAGCTATTTCTGCAGCCCCAGTAAAAATGGTTTTCAGACAAGGTTTCAATATAGCCCAGGCTGGGTTTGAACTTTTGATGTTCTTGTCTCTGCCTTCTAAGTGCTGAGATTATGTTTGTGCTACTATGCCCAGTTGCCGCATTTATGCAGAGCTGGGGTCTGAACCTAAGGGTTTGCACATACCAGGAAAACACTCTATCAGGTTCCTTACATGCAGCTTTAAAGAAAGGATTTTTCTTTTGGATTAATTATATATTATTGTGTTCATGAGAGTTTTGGTACATTTCAATGATTTTGGCTTTCATTTGGTAGTTTGGTAATAAAACATACAAAATTCAAGATTGTGAGACTCTCTGGTTTACTAGTAATGTGTTTATTATATTCAGATACCTAGGAGTAGAACATGCCATGTGTTTCTTTTCTTTTCTTTTCTTGCAATCGATCTGCATGCCTGGTGACAAAGGAAGTCAGAAGAGGTCCTGTAGAACTGGAGTTATGGCTGGCTGTGAACTGTCATGGAGGTATTGGAATTGAACCCTAGTGCTCTGCAAGAGCAAGTGCTCTAACTTCTGAGACGCCTCTCATGCCCTCTACCTGCTACGTACATATACACTTAACAACAGCGGCATTTTTAAAATTTTCTTTATAAAATGTGTATGGGTGCTTTGCCTACATGTGTGTCTGTGCACTTGTGTGCAGTACCTGGAGGCCAGAAGAGGGAGTGAGATTCCCTGGAACTAGAATGATAGATGGCTGTGAGCTGCTATGGAGATACTCAAATTCAACCCCAGTCTCCTGAAAGAATAGCTAGTGCTCTTCTTGGCTGCCCAGTCATCTCTCCAGCCCTGGTATGTATTTTCTTGATATTTGTTACTTGTTTACAGAAAAATATAAAATAGCTCACACTCCAAACTCAAACAATCTTTTTTTTATTTAAAAAACCACCTCAAAATTCAGTTCTGGGTTTTAGTTTTGTTTAAAAAGAAGCAAACATTTAAAAGCATCCAATGTCACTCGTCTATAACTCTTCTAGTTATGAGCACTTAGCTTGTGGACTGGGAAAACAAGAATAGTACACGGATTAGGCACAGTACTGTGGCCAGTGGGCCAGGAGTCAGGGCACATTGTATACTCAGGCAACACGACAGTTAAGAGGTCTGAATGGAGGGAGACAAGCCTCAGCTGTGGACATTCTGTTCTGTGGCCCCTCCCCAAGCCGTTAGTGAGGCTCACACCAATGCAGAGATTGGATGTAACTTGGGCAGACAATGGACAGTGTTAGCTTCTTTCCAAGTCCTATGGCAAAGCCAGACAGACAAGTGCAATTACAGTGACACCATTCATGGTCTGAACATCCACAGCCGACAACGTCATTGACAGGTGACAGTCTCGCACCCAGAGGTGTGGCTGGGTGATGTTCACGACTACAAGATTTCACAGCACAGCAAGGCTTCAATGGTTTGAGAATTGGGGCAGTAAATACAAATCACAGTACAAAATTCTTATTTCATTTACTCACAAAGCAATAGGTGCTACATACAAGAATCACTTAAAATGATAGTTCTTCTGTTTTTAAAATGCAGATATAAAACATTAATTGCATAGGTATTTAAATATAAGGCCAAGAGGAATATTAAGTAAAAAAAATATAGAAAGGGCACTATGGTGTCAACAGAGAATTTCATTCTTAAGAGTAATCTTGAATTACTGCCTACTTAATTCAAAAATCACAGTATGTTGCTGTAACTGACAGTGAATGTCAACTGTTTCATTAATTCTAAACCAGTATTAGGATTAACAAAAACCTAGCTGAAGTTCTTTGTCTAAACCTGATCCATGTATTAGCACATCAGTGCCCTGTACGTACCTGATTAGTCATATAATCTACCTTTTGCAAACAATGTTTAATACATGTGAACAAGTATAAGAAAAGATAGGTCACCAATCCATGCTGAAGATGATTTGTGGGCTTAAGGGTGTAACTAGAGTCAGACTATCACAGGTGCAAGATCCTACCCAGCAGAACCTTCACACAATGAACTAAAACACTGTAATTAACAAAAAACAACAAAGGTCTACTATTAAAACCTAAGTATACATGAGCCAAAGAACTAGGTCTTGATGCCAGTATATACATTATCCCTGGTGTTTTTGAAAAATATCGAAGAAGTCCAACTACTTCTATAGTTTAAGCTAATGGTTACCACCTTTAAGAGAAAGGCAAATTTGTGAACGTGCTGCTCATTTTAATGGTGTTAGCCTGTAGCTTCCACTGGAATTTCCAGAACTCATTTCACTTAGTATTGTTACACAGAGTAGTGTGAGGAGACAAAAAGAACTCCTAAGAGAGTCCCGTTAAGGTACATCGGAAAGACCAAAACCAATGTTCTAAATGAAAAAGTGCATCAATATAGTAATACTACAGGTGTGTTAACTAGGGTCAGATGTGTCTCTGAACTAGAACACTACTTCCCCACATTATTTACATGTTACAAATTCAATACCACACAGCACCATTTACAATCTAATTTGCTTGACTAGTGTGAGAGGTTCTTTTCTCTGTCTCTGCTAGCTTGCGGCTCTACTGAGAGGGTAGAAGCATCGTCGCCTTAGCCTGGCATCTGTCTTTTCCTCAGTTCCTGTCTGTTTGGCAGCGGCACTGGTGTCTCTTCACTTTACACTCTTGGTAGGAGTTTCGGACTCTGTGGATTGCCTCCCATCTGTCCAAGCCTCCCGGGTGCTTTTCAGGGCCAGAGTCTTCTGCTGGTCCACTACCACGTAGTCCACCCTCTCATCAGCCATGCTGCTGCCCGATCCACTGCTCTTTTGCTAAAAAAGAAAGAAATCCCCCCAAAGTGCCATTTGTGAGAGTGGTTCTGAGTGAAAGTGATTTAAAAATAGATACATATGCTGGTAGCACACATCTTTCATCCCAGTACTTGGGAGGTGTAGTTAGACAGCTGGATCTCTATGAATTCAAGGTCATCCTGGTCTCTGTAGAGTTCTTGATTAGCCAGGACTACTTAGTGAAACCCTGTCTCAAAGACAAACCCAAACAAAGATAGCTATATGCAGTCCTGAAATTACATACAAAAAAAGACATTACCTCAGTTTAACTGTACTGTCTCCTTCCTAACTCGACACTGATTTCTCTTAATTTTAAAATTACATAGAACCATTCACACTAATATTCCCATCCCAGATGAAATTCATAGAAAACCAGGTTCATCTAGAGTGCAGATATCAGAGTCTCTAACTTACGTTTAACCTTTTGAAATTCATAGAAAACCAGGTTCATCTAGAGTACAGATATCAGAGTCTCTAACTTACATTTAACCTTTTCAAGTCTGGCTCAGCATCAGTATCAACCAGCTGCTTACTCTTAGCCCTAAGAAAAGTAATCTTCAAGGGAAACAAAACCACAAAGGGTGAGCCCTCTGCCCCAGTGTGCAACTAGATAAAAGATAACTGGAACAAACATGGTTGGTAATGCTCTGGAGGGCTCACCAGACAGCAAGGAAATAGCTAAGATTTGAAGTGAATGGTGTGGCAAGCCTCTGTATGGCAAAAGTCTTTGCCATGAATGTGGATTGATACAGTGCAATGAGGGGGTGAGGGGGAAGCAGAGGATCCATGGGGGGGGGG
>PVIH01012913.1:0-34464 GCA_004025045.1 Sigmodon hispidus | reverse complement strand
AGAGATGCTTTGTGCAAGAAATTCAGATCCTCAGAGCTCAACTCTCAATTTCCAATAAAAACAAACAAACACACCAGAAGGCAAGCTATAAAGACTGTAGGCTATCAGAAACAATAAACACAAATGTCAGCCTCTGAGAACTTCAAATAGTGAACTTACCGAATCAGACTATAAAGTATGTGCAAAGTTAACAAGTACAGAAAAAGCATTGGCATACAAGTAATATAAAGAGATCAACATCAGTTAAAGTGAATCGAACAATTCCATTTTAGAGAAATATACAACAATAAAAAGAACAAAGAAACTAAAAAAAAACTCTCAACAAAAAAGAATTGAGAATTAATAAATTGGGTAACAGAGCTAAAAATGATCTAAAATTAGACAGAGAAACCACAGGACAGAAAAATACAGAGATGTGGAGGTAGATGATGTACTGTGTCTTAATTGGCAGGTAATAAAGGCATAAGCAGGGAAGCAACATGTAAAACCACAGTAACAGACTTGTTGAGAACTGAGAGAAAAGTTATAAATGGGATGGGGCAGGGAAGCATAACTTCTATAGAGGGGCTAAGTGAGAAGAAGCCTATGTCCACACATATGCCCATGAAACTGCAAATTCAGAACGGAAAGAACTAAAACGCAGCTAGACAACAGACTGGACATGTATAAAAGGTACCTTCCCTCCACAGAGGAGGTAACTGACATGTGGTAAGAGGCTCAGTCAAGAACTGACCTCAATAGCTCAACTCCCTGCCAGTATTTGACAGTGTAAACCGGGCCTTTCTCATTCTAGTAGAAAGACTGTGTCCTATAAACATGACCTCGCTGAGCTTTCTTTGGCCTCCGGTGCATTTATATACCCACACACTGATTAAAGTTAAAAAAATTATAATTAAGCTGTCTAATTGGTAGGATTGATAGAAATTAAAATTTAAGAAAAGAACAGCACATGATTTGAGACATATTTTCTTTTTCTTTCTTTTTTACAGAGGGTCTCTCTACATAGCCCTGGATATTCTGGAATTCACTATGTAAACCAGGCTGACCTCAAACTCAGAAAACTTCTTGCTTCTACCTCCTGGATGTTGGGATTAAAAGTATGGCCACCACTCTCAACTAAGTTGTATGCTCTTCATTCTAAAGAGTGAAAGCCTGGACAAAGTTGGTATCTTGTTAAGTAACCATTTCTACACTAACCACAGTGAGCAAAAGCAGACAACTTCCACACCTCTACAAATCTAGCATCTTCATAATTCTGCTGTTTGTAACTTGGGAAATATAAGTGACTACATTTAAAGCTTCCCTAAAGAAAGCAACCTTTCTTTATTTTTTCAAATATTTATTTTTATTTTATGTGAATTGGTATTTTGCCCACATGCATAACTGTGTAGGGATGTCAGATCTTGAAATTATAGATAGTTGTTAGCTGCCATGTGGATGCTGGGAATCGAACTCAGGTCCTCCAGAAGAACAGTCAGTGCTCTCAACCACTGAGGACTGGAGAGAAGGCAGCCTCTCAAAGTGCTTGATCTATGTACAGAGCTCATCTCACTCACCTTCCGTGGCGGCGTGGATTTCCCCGAATCCAGGTCTAGATCAAGGTACTCCACCTGTTTGTCTCCTTTGGGCTTGATCATAGGGCTGTTCCCTCCATCAAGGCTGCCACTGCCCAAGAGATTCTGAAAGCACAGAGGGCAGACATTCAAGAGATACACTCTTCCACTGCACCCTCGGGGGATGGGGGAGGGTCACTATGTTGGTCAAGACTGATCTTGAGATCCTGGGCTCTAATTTAAGAGAGAGAGCCAGCTGATGACTACAGGAGGAAGCAGCCATACTTCTCAGTGGTGATGCTAACCCCTGCTAAGTAACTAACTCCTGACCTATGCTCCTGCAGGCAACCCATCCCAGGCGTACGTGCACATGCAATGCATGCATGCACGCACAGAATTCTGAAGAACAATAATAGCAAAGACATCAAGCACAGATGGCTTCAGAAGCTCAAGCAGACATTCTTTTTGTTTGTTTGTTTTGCTTTTCCAACACAAGATTTCTCTGTGTAGCCCTGGCTGGCCTGGGACTCACTCTGTAGACCAGGCTGAACTCACAGAGATCCATCTGCGTTTATCTCCCAAGTGCTGGGATTAAAGGCATGTGATATGTCTGGCTTGATGTCAGTATTTGTAAATGGAGGGTGCTTGGTAAAGACTAAGACAGTTTTAGAGGATTTGTATATGTGCCCAGCTCAATTACATTTTTACAGTAATTTACAGGGACCTTCATACATCTTGCTTTTAAAGGAGAGGGGGTCCTGGGAGGACTTGGGGGAAAAGAATAAGACCAAATTATATTGCATAGAAAATTTAAAAATAAATATCTACGTTTAGAGAAAAGTAGTTCAGAGTATGTTAACTAAAGGATGTGGCTCATGACTCCACTTTTTCAGCTAACTTCTTCCATTTTCTCTTAGCCTGATCCCTTCCCTCCTCAAAGGGAGTGCGTGACAAAAGCAACTGTAAAATCGTGTATGGAAACCAGGAAGAGAGGATAGTACCAGAGGTAAGAACAGAAGAGCCTGAGGTGGAGAAATGAAAACATGTTGGCAAGGACTCTCAGACTAATCACACAGCTTACAAACATTAGAAACATTTGAAGGCCCAATTAGAATGGGCCGAAATTTAGCTTCTAAAGGAGGTCTACTGGCTCATGCCCAGTCTTAGTGAAGAACAACCCGTCTCTACACTAGCCTTCACCCAGTATTTTCCCCTGCATGGTTTTTAGAGAAACTCTAAGATGCTGAGACTCAAGCATTCTGCATATTAAGTAACAAAATAAAGCAATAGTTCTAGGCTTTTCTAAAGCTCTTAAGAAATATATAAAATTGATTGATGTAGTTATTATCTAATAGCCTTCATGGCAGTAGTGTTGGGCCATTACTTAGTGGGTGACCTACTAAGGGTTCATCTGATGAATATGTGATTTGATCTTCACACACAAATTAGATATGGTATGAATCTGGCCTAACTTTTCAGAGGCTATTAATCTTTTTACACTGATTTAATAAATCCAGAAGCATGCCAGATCCTGTGAATTTCCATCAACACATGTGTTCCAACATTTAAGAGTTCTGAGGAGTCTTAACTACCACATTCTTTTCTAAAGAAGGGCCATGTGGGCCGCTGAGTCCTGGCAGTTCACTGCATGGAGAACTGGAAAGGGCACAGTTGACTTATCAGTTGTACCTGGTACACAGTATTTCCACTTGGGTCATAAAAAAATAAAACTGTACACATATGTGTTTGCATGTGAATATGTGCATATGTGTGCAGGTCCACACAGAGGACAGCAGAGGGCACCAGATCCCTTGAGGACAGTTACTGCTGTGAACCATGTGGCTGGGAACTGAGCTCCTGTGCTCTCGAAGAGCAGCAAGTACTCTTAGCTGCTGGGTCATCTCTCCAGCCTGAGCTTGGGCCACTTTTTGCTTATTTGAATATTTTAAAAGTTAATCGACTCATGTTTATTTGGACATATCTGGCAAAATCAAAGTACTTTTCTGCCTAATGTCATAAGGTACACATAATTTTAACTTATCTCTTCAGTTTGACTTTGCATTGTGATGTCTTTCTTTCTAGTTTCCCTTTAGCCTAGTGGAGAGATCATCAGGGATCTTCTGCCTGAGACAACTCTTTCAGAAACCTATCATAGGCTGAGCCTAGAGGATTTCATGCTAACACAGCTGAGAATATTTTAAATGAACTATATATAGCTGTAATGGCTGTTAACCCTAGAGTATGTGTGTGAAATGCCCTTCAAAGGGTGATGTGTGTAGGATCTGATCTTCACAAAGGGACTACTGAGGTGGAGAATTCTTCAAGAGGACCTTTATGTTAGTGGGATCACGTCCTGAAGAGGGTGTGAGATCTCGGCTCTCTCGCTTTGACACTGGTAATGAGGCAGAAAGCTCTGCTGTAGCCACGTGTCACTACAGACCCAAAGACAACACTGAGCAATCAGAGATACTCTTCACACTCCAAGTAAAGTAAGCCTTCTCTCTTTATAAGTTGGCTGTCGGGGCTGGAGAGATAGCTCAGAGGTTAAGAGCACAGGCTGTTCTTGCAGAGGTTCTGAGTTCAATTCCCAGCAACCACATGGTGGTTCACAACCATCTATGGTGCGATCTGGTGCCCTGTCTTGGCCTACAGGTATGCATGCAGGCAGAACACAGTATACATAATAAATAAATAAAAATATCAAAAAGGGGACTGAAGAGATGGCTCAGAGGTTAGAAGCACTGACTGTTCTTCTGGAGGACTTGAGTTCAATTCCCAGCAACCACATGGTGGCTCACAACCATCTATGATGACATCTGGTACCCTCTTCTGTATACCGTATACATAATAATCTTAAAAAAAATTAAAAAAAATAAGTTGGCTGTGTCCGGAATCTGCTACAGCAGTGCAACACTAACACAAAAATCTTGTCAGTTTTCAATGATCTACAACTCCACTGACAGAACAATTTGACCGTGGCTGGTACTAGACTAGGAAGTACTTAAAAGAGCAAAAGCACGTAAAAAAACAGACTTTCATTGTTTATTAAGTATAGGAAGAAAATGCGAGGGTAGAAGTGTGCAGGGTAAGAAAGTGTTAAGCTGGACAGCTCAGGCAGGGAGAAATGACTCTGAGGAGGACCTGCACGTACCGTCTCTTCGCTGGACAGGTTTGGGTTCATGGGGACGTAGTTTTCTTCACTGTCGTGAGAGTCACTGCTTGATGTCGTACTGTGCACAGAATCAGGTCGAGGGGACATGGGAAATCTAGAGGAGCTAAGGAAGGAAGCAGCATCATGAGCTCTGGCAACAGCTGTCATATCACTCCCTGTGTGTGCTGGGCGTGTGCCAGGCAGTGGTGGTGCACACCTTTAACCCTAGCAATGGGAGGCAGAGGCAGGTTGATCTCTGTGAGTTTGAGGCCAGCCTGGTCTACAGAGTGGGTAGACAGGTTCCAAAAGCTACACAGAGAAACCCTTTCAAAAAACAAATACAAAGAAAATTACTCCTGGATAAAAATTAGTGATAACATGTATCCTTTTCTAGAATATTCACTAGTTTACAGTTACATATCGGACATTTTTATAACACATGAGAGTTTTGACCTTAGTAGGGGGGCTTCTCTAGACTGTTATTCAACCAATTGCCCTTGAAATAGGCATTTTATAAAGATATTTCATAAAACAGACTATTGTAACTGTCCTGCTATCCAAACTCTGTGTTTTCAGCAAAACACTTACTCACGAGCGAAGCTCCGGGTGATGGGAGATCTGACTGGAGCTTGCAGCTCCTCCCACTCCGGCAGTGGCTTTATTTCCAGAGGTGCAGGCTTGGCTAGAAGACAGAGAAGAGAAGGTCTGGGTGCACAGAACCTCGGAAAGTAAACAAGATCCTCTCAATGTCACAGATTCTACTTGGCAGGCAGACGCTGTCCTGCAGTGACGGAGTCAAAAACTAAAACTTCTGCTGCATGGCCATCAGCTCAAGGCCAAGCTGTACTACTACATGCTGTTTTAATGTAAATACACACTTTGTAGATATAAATTAAATGAGAATGTAAAAGTATGAATTCCCTTAAAGTCACAGGGCACAATATTCATTAATTCAGTGTTTTACAAATTTAATCTTAGTGGGTAGGGGAAGATTTCACTATTTGTGTAAAATACATTATGCACTATTTTTAAAAAATATTTATTTTTATTTTATATGAATTGGTGTTTTGCCTGCATGTATGACTGTGTAAGGGTGTCAGACCTTGGAATTACAGACAGTTGTTAGCTGCCATGTGGATGCTGGTAATTAAACTCAGGTCCTCAGGAAGAACAGTCAATGCTCTTAACCGCTGAGCCATCTCTCCAGTCCCATTCTGCACTACTGAAGCATCAGTGAATAGCAGCACATGTAAAATGATGTGTTGACAGCACTGGAAATTTTGCTGTATACCAAACCAAAAGAATCATCAAAAATCTCCCCGGGTTTCTTTACTTTTTGTTCAAAAATATGTAATCTTAACCAACTATCTTATTCCAGGAGAGCACAGAGCAGTAATTTCAAAGCTACAGATCACACAGGCTCTGCTCGAGCATAATGAAGACACTTACAGTGTATTGGCTGAATAAAGATGATTTTCCTTCAGGTTTGCCTTATTTATCTTACATAAAAAGGTGACAATAGCTAAGTCATGCCTTAGTAAAAACACTGAAATTATTTTTTTATTCTATTTCAGAATAGAAAACATATACAAAGGCAGGAGACAACTGGGGCTCAGGGCAGCCCATAAGCAAAAGCAAAACACCCTGCTGCTGCCTAGAAAGTTAAGGGAATAATGTGGAGACAAGGTTTACTACAGGGGACATGTAATCAAATAGTCCCCATGCTGCCCCCGCCCATCAGAACAGACAGGCTCACTGTGCCTGGTGAGATGCATTCTCTTTAGAAATAACACACTGGGAAGCAATCTGCAAGAGCTACTAAAGCTCCTCTTTGCCGTTTCCTTCTTAATTTTGAAGAAAAAAGTATAAAAATAAATAGATTCCCAATGCCCCATACAGGTACATACCCTTTCTTCTTGTAGCAAAGTCAGCTATGGTTTGTGAATCAGTTCGCTCTAAACCATGGGGTTTGGGTCTTAAAATTTTAGGACTCTGACCTAATTGGTAAAAAGAAGACTTTCTTATTATAATGTTATTTTTAAACTGGAAAAATGGATTCTGTTAAAAAAAAAACCCACAGAGTCATGTGCAAAATTGACATAATTAAAGCACAAACAACAATTTGTTAGTGAAAAACATTCCAGTCTTGCTAGACATGATTCATGCTCAGTACAATGAGACAAAGGAAGCTGCATGCTACAGCGTGTCAGGCACAGGGGACTCAGAGGGGGTCCGGGAAGGGGACAGCCAGCCACTTAGTTTTCTTCATAAAAGGAAGGAAGAACATGTGGCATGTTAGCGTTTCTTCTAACATGTTTTAGAAAACTAGACAATGCAAGAAGCTAGATGAACAGGACAAGCAGCTTCCTTAGGCTCCCATTGCTCAGAGATGTGGCCTTGTGTTCCTCTACAGTGAATCCAGGCAGCTTATCCTTTGGAGTTCAGTTTTGAGTCTGACTTCTGGGTTCTGCTTGAGATCTTCCAGCCCCCTGGATTCCATGGTCACACAGAGTCAATCAATACACAAAGCATAAAAGTGCCCAGTACTGTTTTTAGATGTGGAACTGTTACAACTCTGAGGATATGAATGTGGCTTAGACATGAGCAGACCATTGTCACACGCAGGGTCTAATCACAAACTGCTCTTGGAATTATCTTCAGGTTACTGTCTCTCCAGCGGCCGTCAGAAGGGCCAGTTCCAGCTTACTTTTCCCCTTTATTTTTCTCTGTTGCACTCTCCAAATCTTTGTGTTTGTTTGAGACAGGGTCTCCCCTACATAGCCCTGGAATCCATTATGGAAACCAGACTGTACAGGAACTCATGGAGATCCTCCTGCCTCTGCTTCCTCAGTGCTGGGATTAATAAAAGGCATGAGCCACCATGCCAGGTTGTACTCCTCAAATCTTGTCTGGGTTTGTGATTAAATAATGGCTGCTGTCTTGTTCTGGTTTCTCATATTGCCATAGCTCCATACTTCAAATGCCTGCAATTGCTGTCCAGTACAATTGTGTCATACCTCCAAGCCAAAAGCCTTAGCAGGACCAGCACAGGGCTTCAAAACCTCAGAGCTGTATGAGAAGCCTGGCTCCTTTGAGCAGCCGCATCCAGACTAAACGTGTTAGCAGAGAGAGAGAGCTTTTAAATGAGAGGCATTAAAACAGAAAGAACAGGTCACCCAGGGGGACAAGAGCCTATGATGGGGGCGAGAAAAGCCTGTTAGGTTCAGGCCTGATGGCTCCTGCCCAGAATGATCTCAGCTATGAAGACAAGTGAAACTCTTAAAAAAAAAAAAAAAAAAAAAATCCATGTGTTAAAAACAGAACATCAGGCTGGAGAGATGGCTCAGCTGTTAAGAGCACCAACTGTTCTACCAGAGGACCTGAGTTCGATTCCCAGCATCCACATGGTAGCTAACAACTGTGTAATTCCAGCCTTACACAGTTATACATGCAGGCAAAACACTAATTCACAGAAAACAAAAAACAAAAAGCAGGACGTCAATCTTCAGAAGTCCCTTCTCCTGTTTTTACCAGGACAAACAGTAGGGTAGTGCGTGCACAAACAAATCAGAATCAAGGATCTGAT
Source organism: Sigmodon hispidus (assembly GCA_004025045.1). Classification (NCBI taxonomy): domain Eukaryota; kingdom Metazoa; phylum Chordata; class Mammalia; order Rodentia; family Cricetidae; genus Sigmodon; species Sigmodon hispidus. The sequence goes on along the minus strand of PVIH01012913.1, from coordinate 26,174 downwards.
AGCTGGGAGTCTCCTGATTGCTGCTGGACTTGTTAACTGCTTAGATACCTAGGAAATAATTTTGTTTTTAACTTTTTTTAAAATTTAATTTTTTAAAAAATATTTATTTTTATTTTATGTGAATTGGTGTTTTGCTTGCATGTATAACTGTGTAAGGGTGTCAGATCTTGGAATTACAGACAGTTGTTAGCTGCCATGTGGATGCTGGGAACTGAACTCAGGGCTTTTAAACGCTGAGCCATCTCTCCAGCCCTTGTTTTAACTTTTTTCCCTGTTTTTTGTTTGTTTGTTTGTTTTTTGTTTTGTTTTGTTTTGTTTTTTGTCTTTTTCATAGATTTTTTTTTTTCTGGGAGGGAGCATTTTAAAATTAGAAAAGCAGAGAAAATTCCCATCTACTTTCTCTTTTATTAAAATCATATTGTGGTAAAACATAAGGTATACTTAGAAGAAGAAAAAATAGAAAAAATTTACTGTCTGGGTTGCTTTCTGTTTGTTTGTTTTTGAGACAGAGTTTCACTGTATATAGCCCTGGCAGTCCTCAAACTCAATCAGTGGACCAGGCTGGTCTTGAACTCTCAATCAGTAGACCAGGCTGGTCTTGAACTCTCAATCAGTAGACCAGGCTGGCCTCAAACTCAGAGAGATCCATTTTCTGGGATTAAAGGTGAGCATCACCACCCAACCCAAATTTACTATGTGTGAAGGAAGCTCTCTCTCTCTCTCTCTCTGCGTGTGTGTAATGTGTGTGTTTGTGTGAAAGTGTAAGTGTGCAGGTAACAGGACAACCTGTATGTATCAGTCCTTGCCTGAGAAAGCCATGTTGGCAGGGACAGGGGTGGGTCAATCTTGCTTTAGTCTTCTCTAGCTAGGAGAAAATCTTCAAACAAAAGGGAAGAATACTAAGATGTCCCTGCTGGGTAAGACAGCACAATGAAGCACTCACTTACTCTCCATGAGTCACACCAGACATGAGATGACTTTTACAGACAACCTGGAATAAGTGGGGGAATCTGTCATGAAGGCATACTGCAGATGCCCTTCTCACCACACTCTTCATGAAGTGGTCTGCACTGGCTGGACCACCCCTGTCTGCTGTTTTTCAGACACAATACTAACATTTCAGTCACTGTATCATCCATCATTGCTTCATGAACCAATGTCCCTCTTTCCTGCTCTCTACACAAAGCTCATTAAGTGACATTCTGTAAGATTGCCTTGAGATATACCATGGCTCTTAACAAACAATAATAAACATGTACTGAGGATTTCTGGTATCGAGGGATTGTCTGAACTCACCTAACCCTCTCCAAGCTCTTGAATGAAGGTCTGATTAGAACGAATATTCAGATTGTCACTGAGGAATGAGGGGCTGCTAAGAGTCACAAGGATTGTGGCAGTACCAGCAGAAATAGAATCTTCTGAGTCCAGGTTGAGGGTTCATTTTCTTAGCTCCATGTGCTTATTCCTGCCTGGAGTCCTCACCATGCTTACTCTACTAGTATAACGAGTCTTCTCAAACACATTTAAACCACTACATAGGTACTGCCTTCTTAACTAGGCTAATTCGAGTTTGTTACAATAAATAAAATATAACTAGACACTAGGAAGATGGTTCAACCAGTGAAGTACTGTATAAGCTGAGGACCTTATTTATCTCTAGCACTCAAGTGAGACTCAGGCCAAGTGGTGCATTCCTGTAGTCCTAGTGCTGAGGGGGCAAGGTGGGGCTGTACAAGAGGATCCCTGGAACTCACTGGTCAGCCAGGCTAACTGAGTTAGGAAGCTCATAGTTTAGTGATAGACTCCCTCCAAAGATGAAGTGGAGTGTGACTGAAATACCCCATGTTGACTCCAGCCTCCATATACTACATTAATAGAGGAAGAAAAGAAAATCAAACACTGTTATCTAGAAACATTTGCCTCTTAGAAGCCAGTGCTCAGCATACTACCTCAGGCCACACTTGCTTCGAATTCACAGGTGCAGTCCCCTTTGAAAGGCCTGCATGCTAATGGTATCTTTGAATGTAATGCCTACATAAACTCAATGCTACGTGAGAACTTTATGAATTAGCTTATAATAACATAGCCTACATTATTACTCTTCTAAAATTATGTTATGATTTGCAATGGGTACCCCAAAAATAAAGGTTGAAGAAAAGTCACTCCCAACAAGGTCACTCTCTTGGATAATCTCTTGGTATCTGAGGTAGAGTTGTGAAAGAAAAACATTTGTTCTTGTTTTAATGGTGTCTGTGTAAGGAGGAGTGAGATAATGCAGTAACAGTATTATTATACAGAGTATACTGTTTCAGCTACTAAGGCTATGTTACAAGAATATATTCCATACTTATTTCCTTAAGCCAAAAAAAGCATTATCCACAGCTTGATTTAGGATACAAACATTAACTTCTGCTTATTAAAATTTAGTGATGAGGGCTGAAGAGATGGATCAGTGGTTAAGAACACTGGCTGCTCTTGCAGAGGACCTGGGTTTGACTCCCAGCATCCACATGGTGGTTTACAACTGTCTATAACTCCAGTTTTAGTGGATCTGTTGCCCAGGATTTGATGCTTTCTTTTGGCTACCTCAGTTACCAGGAATGCACTTAGTACACATAAAATTAAAAAATATATATATAAAAATTTAGTTAAAGTATCATTCATGTACTCTTTATTTACCACTTTAAAGAAAGCATGCTATTTTTAAATCCCATTCAAAAGCTTCTTGGAGGACTCACTTTTTAAAAATGTTAGGACAATAAATCTCTATACAAATAGACACAGCTGAACAAACAAACCACAAAGACTGCATCATAGGTGGTTCTGACCTCTGTAATGCCACAGAGGATGGAAGGGGCAGGGTCTGGGGAGCCAGGCTGAGCAGGAGCCTTTTGTGTGATAGCTGACTTTTATGTGATGTGTGATGACACCCAACAGGCATTTTATATAAGTTTTCCAAGCTTCACTTAATTCCTTTTCCGTTAGAAAACCAAAGGCTTCACAGTTACAGGCTGTTCTGCTCTGTACTTGTCTGCCTTTTTGGTATCTCTTACAATACGTTTAAAGTGCTGCTTATTCAATGCATGTAACATCTGGCTCAAAACACACTAAATGTGTGACTGTAAAGAGCCCAGGCCACACATTAGGTGTCTGCCATTCACAACACCTCTGTCCTTCTGCAGCTTCAATTAGCTGGGAGCATTTGAATAACTGGCCAGCACTACACACTATGACGGCTGACATCTAAAATGGGGGCACCAACAAGAGTAGATTGACACTTGTCACATACTTCCAAAAAAGCAATCACAAAAAGCCGGTCGCTTGAGGCTCTGAGGCAAATCCAGCACATCTGGCAGAGTCAGAGTTCCTTATGAGTTAGTCAGTTAATAAGAGACACTGAGCTCACAAAGTTATCTGGTGTTAACTGAAGCGGCAGACCTGCACTCACCTGGTGCTCTGAATAGTGAGGAGACTTGCGGTGATATATTATGTATTTAATAAAAATAGTCTGGATTATCAAGAGGACAGAGCCATCTCTCCAGCCTTTTTGTGTTTTTGTTTTGTTCTGTTTTTTAGTTTTTGTTTGTTTTTGTTTTTGTTTTTTTTTTTTTCTGAGACAGGGTTCTTTGTGTAACTGTTCTGACTATTTTGGAACTTGCTTTGTAGACCAGAATGCCCTCAAACTCAAGAGAGATCTTCCTGCCTCTGCTTCCCAAGTGCTGGGACTAATGGTGTGCGCCACCACTGTCTGGCTGATAGGTCTTGAACTCACAGGGTCCAGACAGATCTCTGTCTCTTGACTGATGGAATTAAAGGTGTGGGTCATCATTCCCTGACCTCCGGGGCTTGGCTGTGGGTAATTCTGTCCTCTGATATTTCAGACTATTTTTTTTTATTAAATAAACAATGTATCAACATGAAGACTCTCATGGCCAAATGAGACACATGATTCCAGTGCACATAGTCAAGGATAAATTTAATTGTGAGGTCAAAATTTCAGTTTTTATTTTGTCTTGCTTAGTGTTTTGAGACTGTATGGCCCTGACTGGCTTGGCACTTAAAAAGATCTGTCTGTCTGCCCCGTGAGCTCTGAACACATCTGGTTGGAATCTGTTTTTGTTGTTGTTTTGAGACAGGGTTTCTCACTGTAGCCCAAACTGGCCTTGAACTCACAAAGATCCATCTGCCTCTACCTCCCAAGGGCTGGGATGTGTGTACCACTACTGTCCAGTAATTTATTTTATTTTTAATTATATGCATGTCAGGGGGGATAAGTATATGTGTGAGTGTGGATGCCCCTGGAGGCTGGAAGAGGGCTTGGATCCCCTGGAGCTGGAATTAGAGGTAAGTGAGAGCTGCTGGACATGGGTGCTAGAGACAGAATTCTAGTCTTCAAGAGCCATCTTTTCAAACTCATCTGTTTAAAATTTGTTTATTACTGTCATTTATTATTATTATTATTTGTTTTTTGAGACAGGGTTTCTCACTGTAGCCCTGGCTGTTTTGATATTTTTGCTCTGTAGACTAGGCCGACCTCAAACTCAGAGATCTGTCTGCTTCCTAAGTGCTGGGATTAAGGGCATTCACCACCACTGCTAGGCTTGGAATCTAGGTTTTAAACTATGTTTTTCTTTTCTTTTTAAAGATGTATTTGTTTATTATGTATTCATTTTTCTGCCTGCTTGTGTGCCCACAGTCCAAAAGAGAGCATTTGGACCACATTATTGGTGGTTGTGAACCACCATATCGTTGCTGGGAATTGAACTCAGGACTTCTGGAAGGAAGAACAGCCAGTGCTCTAACCTCTGAGCATCTCTCTAGCTCCTAAACTGTGCTTTTCTTAACAGTTATACCTTCCCAGGGTGAGCTGTCCCTCATGCAGCAGACAGGCATTCTGTTGATTAGAATTAGAGACACAACAGCAATAAAGAAAAGCAAACCCCTTTTCCTGATTCTATGATTTCAATAGCTTATTTAATATTTTGCTAAAACTGTTTCTGGATGTTGTTCCCAGCTGCTCTTTCTCAGCTCATCATGTATCTAAACAAATGTGAATTCAATAATCTAGCCAATGAAGTCAGGGTATGTTGCTGGGGATGAGGTTCAGAAACTTGAACAGGATGCCTACACACCCGACTCCCTCCTTTTTCAAGTTTGGCTAATTTTTAGAAGAATAACAGTCCCCAGAGTGATCCAAGCTTACTTTGTTCTATTCTATAGGTTGATGTAAAGACACGAGACAATGCCCCAGTACTAGAGAGCAAGGTCCTTTCCCTATGTTCATAGGGAGATAAAATTGTCTAAATACATAATTTATGAAACAGTATATGCCATAGAAAGAAACAGATATAAGATACTACATAATAATAAGAACATGACAGTAATGTCAGATTCAAAGCCCCTGTCCTTCCCTACTCCATCCCACCTCAACACTTACATGTCGTCTAAAGAGAACGCAACTCCTAAATCGGGGGTTAAAAAGTGGAGATTGCTGCTCACATGAACTAACTACAGAAAAATAATATGTTGGCTTACTGTTTTAAAAAATAATAATACTTTTTTGTCTACAATTCCTGTACTGATTTTTCAGTGACTCGTGGAGCAATTATGGATTTCTTCATGTTCACTTATGCCAAGAAAAAAACAATTAGTGAGATTTCCAACTGAGTTGAAGACAAAGACAAGGAACAAAAACTCCATGGCCCTCACTCTTTCTCAAACAACTGCAGATCATGACTGGGTAGGATGGGTGGCTGGGAGGCGATGGGAGAGGCCAACAGTGTACAACAGCAGCCAGGCTACCCATCCAGGTGTGGGAAGACAGCCTGGGCTGCTCAAGTGATCTCTAAGCAATCTGAAGCCTGTAGCGATGGAGGAGGCACTGAGAAGCAGAAGTGAGCAAGGCAAGGGCACAGAAGGGAGCCAGGCACAGAACTGAGGCCACAGGGGTGCTGCAGGCCTAAGCTTGCAGAAAGCAGAACCCAGTCAAGGTAGAGGACACAGAGAGGAAAAGAGTGGATGCAGAGACACCTCACAAGACAAGTGCACAGGGTAAAGATCACAGACTATCATACAATTCCAGCAGAAGCACATCCTTAGGATGTAAAAATAAAACCAGACCCTTTAGTGTGATGTAGTCTGAGTATCAGGCTCTGCTCCCACAACTATGACTTAATTAGTGTTAGTGATGTAAGCCCAGGTTAACAAGAAGTTTGCATAAACATTACATGTCCTAAGAAAGCTAGAAATGGCATGGGGCTTTTCAAATGACTTCAACTCCGCTGCAAAAAGTCAGGAACCTATCACAAAACACAGACTCTAACTTTAGTTGGTTATCAAGACAAAGCCACACACAAATGGTGTGTTGAACACAGTGGGTTGTGTTTAAAAGACTTATACCCAAATCTGTTTTGTTTTGTTTTGTTTTTGAGATAGTCTTATTATGCAGCTCTGGCTGACCCAGAACTATGTAGACCAGGCTGGCTTTGGATCACAGAAATTCATCTGTCTCTCAGGTACTGGAATAAAAAGCATTGCCCACCATGCCTGGCTTGCACCCAAATTTTTAAAACTTGAGAAGATATGAACCAAAAGGGCTGAGACGCTTCCTCTGAAGAAGAGGACCAAAGCGTAAGAAGCTCTGCTGCTTTAGAACCCCACTTCCTGAGGAAGTCCAGAGTAAGTGCTTCCAGGGTATCCACCTGTGCCAGAGCGAAAGAGGATCCCCCCCACAAAGTTATGATGTGGAGAAAGAGAAAGACTACATAGACATTGTCACTATTGTTAAATAATCAACCAAGTGCATTATAATCTTAAATCTAATTTGATATTATACAATATAACAAGGGGAGGTCATATCTGGTGTTAGGTTTGGTTTGCAATGGCAGAAAATAACAAGGGAAAAACCCCAAGAGGATACAGGTAAAAGCCTGGATTCAGGTCATTCCTGAGTGTGTGAGAGTCACACATCTGTGCAGGGGGACAGTCAGGCAGGAGTCTGGCACTCCACCTACATGCTTTGGGAAAAACAACCCAGGTTCTCTTAGTGCTAGCCTGATGCTGCCTTCGATCTGGGCCGTTTAGTTTGTTCTAGATTGAGGGAATCCCACCTGGGCATCGAGATACACATTTACATATGGCAAGATTTCTGTACTTAGCTAAGGACCCAGTTCATATTAAGTGTTTCAGATTATTTCTGCATCCGTGTTTAGGTACGGGTAAAGGCAGCCTAACTGTGTCCCTCCTGTATCCTTTTACCCATCACATTCCCCTTACCTTTTCTGTCTGGCTTGAGGTTCCTATCCACTGGAGGTGGTTCACAGTCAGCAACAGGAACTGGCCTCCTGGGAGGGGTCTTTGGGCTGGACCTGAAGCCCAAATGAGCAGGAGGAGGGACTTGCATTCCAAATGAAGAAAAATCAAATGTCCCAGGGGTCATTGGCACATAATTTGGTTCCTGAATTGACTCCGAGAAGCTGCTGGAATGTTGTCGTGGTGGCGAGTTGGGATTCATGGGGACATAGTTTTCATCCAGTTCTTCACCTGAGATACTTCCCACTGTCAATACATTTTTGATTTTCTAAAACACACATACATTTCTCTTAATAAGCAAAGCCACTGTCATACATAAAAACACAGTTATTACATCTGTTCACAAGGGATCTGTAGTTAGTCTCATTTCATGGTCTTAGAGTATCGGGGTATTAAGTATTCAGAAGATTCAGAAAACACCATGATCAATCATACTCACAGACTGGTTATGGAAGCCTTCCAGGGGACCAGATCTATCGCTTGGAAAGGTTCGCGGAATATCATAGCAATCCTGAGAACTAGCATCTGGAATTAAGAGAAAAACCTGTCAGGTTTTTTCCCACTTTGCTAGCTTACAGGTATTCTGCTCTCATTTCACACTTGCCCATGCACACACTCTTCAGCCTTGAAGAACACTGCTCAATCAGAGTCTTAAGCTGGCACATCAAACACAAACCTACATGTTTTCCAGTGTTATGATCTGACTATGACAGCAATCGAATGTCCAAGCCTGGCCTGAGAAAGGTTATCTAAGGATGGAAAAAAGAAAAGGTATCGATTTTGAGCCACCCTGAGCCTAGCATTTCACTGACTTATGACTAGGTTATATAGCCTCTTGGAAAGAGAGTTAGAAGGCCTTGTGTGGCAGGCCGTTCCTACAACCCCAGCACTGAGGCAGAGGCAAGAGATGAACAGTTTAACGTCATTCTTAGGTACACAGTGAGATAAGGGCTATATGAGATCCCCTGGCAGGAAGAAAGGAGGGGAGGGAGGGGAGGAGGGAGAGAGGGAGGGGAGGAGGGAGGGAGGGAAGGGGAGGGGGGAGGAGGGAGGGGGGAGAATGACAGGGAGACAGGAAGAAACAGAAAATCTGAAATTGGTCTTGGAAGGCTGAATACATACTGATAAAATATTTTATGGTATATTAATTCCTTGGGTTTTGTTTGTTTGCTTGTTTGTTTGTTTGTTTGCAACAGCTAGAAAACTCTACCACAAAATAAAGAAATGCTAACACACAGTTTTTAGGACATGTGAACCTAAATATTTTTTTTTCTAATTTTAAGACTTTAAAAATCCTAAACAACGATTCTAGCACAAAAATAGACTCGTAGCTCTATGAACTAAGAAGGTCCAGCTGTAAACCCAGAGAGCTGTAGCCCCTGATGGCTTTTACAAAGATGCCCAAAATACACAAGAGCAAACAGCTTTTTCAGCAAATAGTGCTGGGAAAACTGTCTACACACCTATAAAATGACGAAACTAGAGCCAGCATCTCGTTCTGCAAAGATCAGTTCCCAGGGTATCAAAGATCTCAGTGTATGAGCTGAAACTCTGAAGCTGCTGTAGGAAAAAGAATGGGAACCCTGCTTGTGTGAGTAGACACAAAGAATATTCTCAATAGGACATTGGCCACCTAGTACATAGAGTCAACAAATGACGAATGAGACCTATGAAATCAAAAAACTTCTGTGCAGCAAATGGAGAAACTAATTGTGCCAGGAGACAGCCACAGAGTGGGAGGGAATCTTTGCCAGCTACATACCCGACAGAAGACTGATATCAAAAAGAAATGAAGGAAGAAAGGAAGGGAAGAAGGAAAGAAACAAACAGAAAATCTCACAAAACAAGAATAACAATAAAAAACCCCAAAACTACCTAGCCCAACAGTTCTCAACTTGTGGGTCTTGGCCCTGTGGGGTTGAATGACCCTTTCACAGGGTCTCCGAAGACCATTGGAAAACACAGGTATTCATATTATGATTCATAACAGTAGCAGAGGTATAATTATGAAGTAGCAACAAAAGTAATTTTATGGTTGGGGTTTACACAACATGAGAAACTGTTTTAAAGGAAGGCTGAGAACCACTCAGCCAGTAAACGGGCTAATTAAAGCAATATCCAGGCCACAAAAGATGGACTACAAATGGCCATTCACACACACACACACACACACACACACACACACACACACACACACCCCACAAAACAGACAAACAAGTGCTGGCAAGGACGAGAACAGGAACGGACTTTCAAGCGTTGCTAGTGGGAGTGTAAACTAGAACAGCCTGTGGAAGTCAGTGTGAGGATTCCTAAAAACATGAATAAGTGAGAACACATCTACCATACATGGCAGCTATAGCAGAATGGCAGCATGGAGAACTACAGCTGTTCACTGCAGCCACTCACAACGGCTGCGTGGAAGAAGAGACAGGAAAGTGTGGTATGTGTCCACACTGGGCTTCTTTTCAGCCATATGAAGAATGAATGTGGGCTGGCCAGATGGCTCTTCCCACCGAGCCCAGGCATCTGAGCTTGATCTCCGGGACCCACAAGTGGGAGAGATGAGTCTCCTGATGCTGTCCTCTGCCCTCCATACATAACAAATGAAAAAAGGCAAACAAACATACAAACAAAGAATAATGTCATGCCATTTGCAAGAAGATATTGAGAGAATTAAATCTTACAAAGACAAATATCATATTTTATGGTTACTAAATTTTATATTGATGTACAAATCATATGCAACATGAAAGCAGAAACAAACTCCGGGAGATCAAAGGAAGCAACAGGAACAGGGTGAGGGGAGGACAGGAAAGGTAGGGGACACAAACACAATACGCTCCAAACATTGCTCATACTGGACAAAAACTAAGACCTAGGCCCACTCCCTAAGTCTTGAGCTTGTGTTTGCAAACTCCACAAGACCGAGCAAGAGAAGTGAGTGTACCCACTGTCAGCTCTACAAACTGAGAAACAGAAAAAGGTAATGTTTGTTTTGGACAACGTTACTTCCTGTTAAAACAAAAATGTGAAAACTGCAGGTACAGGGCAAAATCCCAAGAGATGTGGCATCAAAATGGCCACAATGGCACATAGACACGGGCAAGGACATGGCTGGGACATGGCTGGGACATGGCTGGGAGTACTTCTGTTCAGCAGCCCACCTCTGCAGAAGTTCTAGTATGTCAGAGGGAAACATGTGGGAGGCATAGAACCATGCTTTTCCAGGCATGAGATGATCCAGGTCTTTTCTAATGGAACAGGCAGGCAGGTAGACAGACAGACACCCATACACACACACACAATTCAGAGATATATTGACTCTAATATTATGGCTATATTTGTGGGAGCTGAGAGAACACTTTTAACCCTATACTAAAAGAAAAATTATTGAGAAAAATAGGTTTTCTTGCATGTGTATGTATATGTCTGAACGAATGTGGTATGTGTAATTATGCATGAGGGTTCGTTAGCTTGGATGCCTTCACAGTGAGTGGAGACGAGAGAGGGAATGTAGGGTGTCCTGTATCACTCTATTGCCAGGGTTACAAACATGAGCAAGTGCTGGGATCTGATCTCTAACAGAGTACAACCTGCTGGAGCTGACCTTTCCGTAACTTGTTCAAATCCACAGTGGAAATGGTATTACTCCGGGATGGCGGCATGCCTGCTGTAGGGATACAGTAACTGCTGTCGGTGTCTGAGGCTGTTCGTGGGACGCCACATGTTTCCACAGGAGACCGGTCATGAGTTGGATGTGGCTTTGGTGGCCGAGGTGGGGGAATATCAGGAATGGTATCCAGCTTTGATGACTGTCCCAAGGTGCCTTCTGGAAATGTCCGTGGAATCTGATAAGTGTTACCAGGTGTTGGCGGAATGTCATAACTGATCGATACATGTCTCATCTGAGTTTCTACACTCGAAGTCCCAGTTGGGGTATTAAAGATGTAAAGCTCTCCATCTGCTTCAGTACTTGACGGAGATTCCTTTGGCAACACGTCATGGGAATAACTCCTGGGCAGGTTATAGAGGCTGGAGTCTACAGAGACGGATGTTGCCCGGGATGGTGGGCAGTCATACAGCATTTGCTGCTGGAAAAAGCCATTCATTCCATGTTTGCTCTGGGAGGAAGCAGGAGTCTTATGGGAAGGGACATTGTCATTGCAGTCTGTCTCAGATGAGGTGGGCTTTGCAGAGTCAATGTGGGTTCTGGATAAAATTGTGAATGTCAAAAAGAAAACACGGTCAAGACAGACAGATACAGTTTTGATATGTACTATAGCTCAGCAATCAAAAAATGTTTTTCTGTTGGTTTTTTTTGTGTGATCCATAAGGTTCAGGAAGCATAAATATTCTTTAGTTGCTTATAATTATAAACCAACAAACCACCACCACCCAACTGCCAGAAGCATTCTCAATAATTCCTGTCTTGTACTTGCCCACACTCAAGGACACACACAAACACACACACACACACACACACACACACACACACTCATTAGCACTGCTCTGACACCACAGAATTTAAACAGACACGGAAAAGATCTTCCACTAAGATCATGCGAACAAACCACCCAAGCCCCCAACAACAGTTCAGTTTACAAAGTCCATCTATTGCTCTTTAACCAGCTCTGACAAACTGTTCTGCAAAATCAGGCAGGGACTGCAGAGGAAATCCAAGGGCACAACAGACTTCTTGCTCTCTTCCCTTCTTTCTTTGAGAGACGTTCAGCCCATGCTATGAAGAGGAATAAATCCATGACAAGGGGCTAACTAATTCTTAACAATCATAGGAAGTCTCATTTGAGGGTAATCCTGCTTTAGAAATAATTTTAGTACCTGCAAAAAAGATTTATATAAATACTTTATATAATATTTTTAAATTATGGGTACGTATATGTGCTTGGGTATTTGCACCAGAATCCCAGAAGTGGAGTTACAGGTGCCTGTGAGCTGCTTCAGTAGGTGCTAGGAACAGAAGTTGAGCCCTACATGCTCTTAACCACTGAGCTATCTCTCCAGCCCTATATATTTCTTAGTAACAGCTGGCTCTGTGTTACATTTGCCCCTGGGACCCTTCCCACTTTGGGACAGAGAAGCCACACTATGCTGCACTACCTACCCTCTCCTTAGTTTTTACTCACAGCCTTTCTTTAGGGACTGGCAACTCCCTCCATTTCTACTTAGAAATGGCCACCAAAGCCACACATACTGCATCAGAGGATTCTTCCTCACACCTTCACCTTCTCCAGGGAATTCGGACACCTGTCATCTTCTCCCCAAACTCCCAGTCTCCTATTTTCAAAGTCCTATTTCCTACTTGCTTATCCCCATATAATATAATACTTACTTCTTCACAAACCAGCTGTCCTCCTTGACTTGAGGGGACAGAGTGACTTCACCCGGGCTCTCTAGCTTCAGTCTCCTCTAAGCTTGATTCTCTGTGACCCTCTACCACCAGTCAAGCACTGAGTCCCCAGTCTGACGCCCTCTCTCCCTCCCCCTCCCTCCCCCTCCTGTTTATCTGCTCCCTGCTCTATTTCTACTCTACTCCAAGTTGAGGCAGATCTCTGATGTCCTCAGCAGAGATCCCTCCCTTCCAATTTGTCCACTTGAATACCACCAATATTTTCAAAACACAGTTTTTACGCTACTCACTGAGAAAAACCTACAGATTCCTAGAAGCTGTGGGACTACGAAGCCAGCTTCCAGTATCAAGGCTCCTAGTAATATTTAGAATATTTAGTATTACTGATTAGTGCGCACGTGCATGTGTGTGTGTGTGTGTGTGTGTGTGTGTGTGTGTGTGTCAGGGACTGTAGACAACTTTGCAGACAGTTCTCTCCTTCTACCTTCACATGGGTTTTGAGAACTGAACTCAAGGTTGTCCAGCTCTGTGGATCTTACAGATCCTGATTTTTTTATCTTAAAAACAATACTCAAACTATTCTTGTAGAATCCCTCAAGTACCTATGCATGCTCTAAAATATACATTAAACTTAGGCTACATGCAGGATCCGAAAGCAGTTGGAGGTAGGAGTCACAAGGCAGGCTTCTGCGCCCATCAGCTTATTCTCTAGTGTGGGAAAAAATAACTATTGCGTTATCTCCAACGCTACGATAAGATAGAGGCATCGTTTGGGCACTGTATATCTAGTATGCTGTAAAAACCCAGAAAAGGCTGGCAAGATGGCTCACTGGGCAAATGCCTTTAACACCAAGCCTGAGGATAGATAGTCCCTGGAACCCACACGATGGATAGAGAAAACCAACTCCTTTACAAGTTCTCTTCTTCTGTTTACACATGCACGTGCGCACTGCATGCACACACTCTTGCATACACAAATATAAATAAACAAATGCTAAAAGACAACAATAAAACCCTACCAACCCAGAGAGACAGTTCAAACTAAGAGCCTGAAGACAGGTTTCCTGGAGGAGCATACATCTGAGCTGAGTTCTGGCAGATAAAAGGAGTGTATGAGACAATTACCACCTATGTCTGAATGTATAATATTTCATGCTCATATTCTCTGGCTTCTTCAGGAGGCTCACCTGAGAGTTCCAGGGAACTGCACCTCAGGGGACAATCAGTTTATGTCTTTACAGCACCCAGCATAATAGTGGGCATGTGGTGGGTCCTTCATAAACTTGTTATTTAACTGTCACTTAGGCAAAGTATCTTATGCAGTAATTTCTACAGCAATTTCTCTCATAGCAAGAATGATGTTGCACCAGGGAAATTAATGAGAAGCACTGCCATATTAAGAAAATAAGTCAACACTGTCACTCATCAGTTGGCTTCTTAAAAAAACACCACAAAGTGACAGTGAGTCTTCATAAGCCAAGCCTCAGTTAGTTGCATAAGGACAAATTCACAAGTGTGTAGTCTTAAACAGCCACAGCAAAGAAGCACAGTCGGGTTAGAGTTGAACAGTATTATCTAGTGCTATTCACACAATCTTCTTGCTCTTACAGGTAAAATTCCATTATAACAAACAGACAAAACTATCTGTGGAATATACCCACGTTCCTCCCATTATCCCAGGGAATGCTTCACAGAAACCATTTCTGAGGATTTTTAAGTTCCACATTTTTGTTTGTTTGTTTTCTAGACAGGGTTTCTCTGTATAGCCTTGGCTGTCCTGGAACTTGAGTACTCTGTAGACTAGGCTAGCCTCAAACTCACATGCCTCTGTGCTGGGATTAATGATATGGGCTACCACATCCAGCAGGTTCTACAGGTATTTTCAGGTATTCTTTATAATCTTATTCTAACCAAATTACTTTTTTAACACTGAGAAAAGAAACTTTTTGTTATAAAAACAACAAAGCTTAAATTCCTCAACACCCTGTTTTATGAACATCCTGGGTGTGTGGCATGCAGGTCACTGCCGCTTTTGTACTGTGAGTAAATACAGCAGTAGGCCATGCTGCCACCAATGGTCACAGGCTGTCAGCGGCAGACAACGCCTGTTTGCTGACATTGGTTTTCCTGTCGCTTCTTCAAATAGTGAGGAGATAACTGCTTTCTGATCTCCCTTGCCACTGTACATCTTCCAACTTTTCAATACCAAAGCCAAAGATGATCAACTTAAAATATCTTTGGGCTTAGCATGGGACAGGGGTGTGTGTGAAAGGAATGGTGACCCTGTGCCAAGCACTGGGGAAAAGCATTCTGGATTCTCCAGTCGTACACTCGGTAGAGTTCTATTTAAAAGGCTGTAAAGTCAAGGCTTGGGGGTCAGGACTGCTTCAAGGCTGAGGATAGAGGTTTGGAACGATCACAGCTTTTAGCAGTCTATCTCATTTCATGAAATGTCACTGCCCCCCAGGCTGCCTAGCCTCGAGGATTTGCTATATTGGGATTTTACCTGTGTTATTAGTTTCTCACACAGATCCAAAACTACACACACTCACTGCAATGGGATCGTTTTGCTTTCAAAATCTTCTAGCAGTAGGTACTCCTCTCCTTCTTCAGAAACAAAAGATGACCCTTGGCTGGGTTATAATCACATAAGAAATGGAGCAAGGTCACCATTTACAAGTCAGTGACATCTGTCAAGCAAGTAACACCCGTGAGTCTGTAACAAAAAACTTCGAGACTCTTTCCAAAGAGCCTTGTAGGTAAACTGTGACCAGCCATGATGGCAGAAACTATGTTTCATTAACAAAAGACCTCCCAGATAACAGAAATCATTGTTACAGACATTGTTATAACCTATAATACAAACCTTGCAGTGTAAGCCTATTTGAGATGATTCCATGGAAGCTTTCAAGGTAAAGGCTCTTCAATGTACACACACACACATGCGCACATATGCGCACATGCACGCACTCACACATTCACACCCTTACACATATGATGGTGTGTACCATGTACCTGGTGGGTTCAGGCTTCTTGCTTTGACAGTTGATCAGCAAGAGGTAGTCTTGTGGGTCCTCCTGGAGGCCTAGAGTGTCTGGGTGTGGCGGGAGGCTGATAAGCTGGTAAGTCGGAGGTAGACCAACTGAAGAAGCTTCCGCCTGGGTGGAGGGTACTGTTGTATTTATAGCAAAAGGTGAATCGACCGGTGCTTGCGAGGGATTACCAAGGGGGTTGCCAAGGGGCTTCACGGGATCTGCAATAAAGTTTAATTTTCAGTTTATCACAGTTCAAAACTTTGTTGTTGTTGTAGACTAAACTACTTTGAAACTCTGGAGATAAACTGCTTTAATGCAGGAAACCAGGATAAATAACGGTGGTATTAGTTAAAACAAATTCCACCTAAGGCCACAGGCAGTGGTACACAAGTGCAAGGCCACCCACTCTGAAGGATGAGGAAAATTGCTCACACCCAGGAGTTCAAGGGTAATCTGGGCAGAACAACAAGATGGTACCTCAAAACAAAGCGACACATAGTATCTAAACAGCAACATTTATACAAAGATGTCTGAAGGACAACCTTTCTTTTAGTCCATGGACCCTAAAGAAGTCACAGTGGTCAGTTGGTAAAGTGCCTGCAAGGCAAGCAGGAGACCTGAACTGAGATCCCCAAACACGCACAGAAATCCAAGCAGATCCCTAATGCTCATCGGCCACCTTGTTTAACCCTCTTTATGAGCTCTAGCCACAGTGAGAAATTTTGACTCAAAATGGACAGATATAGAGAAAGATATATGATATCAGCCTCTGGCCTCCATATGCATGTGCATATGCATATACACATGCCTATACTCCCTCCTCTCCACGAGGCCCTGATAATGTAACCTTCAAAAATACTTAGTCTTGAAGCCACTTATGTTAAGGTAAGAATGTTCTATGATCTTAGCAGGGCATATTTTTTAATGTTAATTTAATTTAGTGTGCACAGGTGTTTTGCCTGCATATATGTCTGTGCTCTATATGTATGCATGCCTGGTGCCCTTGGAGGGCAGAAGAGGGCATTGGATGCCCTGGAACTGGAGATAAAAATGGTCCTGAACTACCATGTAGGAGCTGGGAATGGAACCTGGGTCTTCTGTAAGAACAGTCAGTACTCAACCACTGAGCCATCTCTGCAGCCCCAAAAGATAGGTTCTTTGTTGTCTGGATCTTTCCCCCCATGATAAAGAAGTGTTTCCTAGGTCAAGCTAACCTTGTAAGGAGACACTCTGATGCCCTGATGGCCACAATGCTGCTAGGTGTTCCTGAGTCTGCTCCCCAGGCTATACTGCTGTGGGATTATGCCTCTGTACATTGTAAATATGTCACTGTAAATATTAGTTTAATAAAAACTGATGGGTCAAGTAGCTAGACAGGAAGTAGAGGTGGGGCAACCAGACTAGGAGAATTCTGGGAAGCCAAAGAGCAGAGAAATAGATGCAGAGGAAGTGGGATGAGAATGCACTGAGCAAAAGGTACCAAGCCACATGGCTAAACATAAGTAGAAATATGGGTTAACTTAAAGTATAAGAGTTAGCAAGTAACAAGCCTGAGCCATAGACCAAAGAGCATGTAATTAATATAAGCCTTTGTGTGATTCTTTGGAACTAAGGGACTGTGGGTCAGGACCAGAAACTTCTGACTACACTATATCCAGATTCTGCTCATTCTTTCCTTCCTACTTCTAATTAGACTTGGGGAAAATGAGTCCAATTCAGAGGCTAGTGAAGATGAACTCTTCATCCTGAGCATCAGAGCCTCTGCTTGGGCTCACATGCACACCAGGAAGTTTGCAGAATTTTCAGGAAAAGATAGTCATCTAGAGAAGAAGCAGTTCATGAATCTCTTTTTTTGTTTTGTTTTGTTTTTTTCCTGTGAGGTGGATTTAAATTTTATGATTTTTTTTTATTATTATGAACAAAGAAGTCATGCTTTCTAGCCCTGTATAGCCTTATTCAAGGTCCCTTCCCCCTCCTGCCACATCAAGTCATTTTTTCTTCTCCACAACTCTCCATCCCCTCCCTGGGCAGGGAGCAGACAGTCCCATGGTCCCACTGACCCAATAATGCTTAGTTCAGTCTCCACTCCTGGCAAATCCAGTTTTGTCCCCCCTCCCTCAAGAGTGAGTCAGGTGTTCCTCTAGGGAGAGAGTTCATGAATCTCTTAACCACGTCCCAAAAACTATAAATGAAAATTGTGCATTTGACTAGGATATGACTAGAAAATAGGTTGTACATCTAGAAATGAAACCTCAGCAGTTTCTGACATAACAAAGTAGAATCTGAAAGAGCCCTGACAGACTTTATGATTCTACTTAGAAACACAAGACCATCATAGGTAAGAAAAGGGAAAGGAGAAGGCTAAGGGAAAGTCAGGCTTTAAAAACATAAGCTACACAAAACATGTGAAAACATGCCAAAGGGATAAATGATTCATCCACTCTGACTGGATGCCAGTCATTTACCCTGCTGATCGGAGCTCCATGGTGGAGAGAAGTGGGCATTATTCTCTGATCTGCTCTGCTGCATGCAGGAGTGTGTGCATGTGTGTGCAATACACAAACACAGAGATAAATATCCACACATATACATAAACACCCACACACAAATAAATGATAACAATTTAAGAATTTTGAACCGCGCCTAAATAGTCTCTAATGTTAAAGACTTCTATTTGACCTTACAAGCCCTGTGGTAAAGATCACTCTTGTCTCTGCCTTGCTTTGTTTTCTGACTTCTTATTTTCTCTATGTCTCTCCTGAGAAACAAACACTGGTTCAAAGTTGCATGCACATGTAAAATCATTTCTCATTTCTTAACTCAGAATGCACTGGGACTATAATTAACATCCATTAAAGGCCTAATGAGACACTGGAGAAACTCCTAATTGAAATTTACTTGGAAAGCTAATAAGTACTGCTAGGGTGAGGCCTTCCAGCAAGCCTTCAGTATAGAGGGGGAGATTATGATCTGAGTAGATCCACAAATAATAAACTAGCTCACGGACCTCTTCACCCCTTGTAGGGTTTATAACACTTAGGACTATCATGCTTTGTGTTAAAGGAAAATACAGGTGATTGACAAGAACAGGGGCAAGAGAGAAAAGGTGTCTTGTGTGGTGGTGAATATGATCAAAATACACTATGCACATGTATGTATGTATGGAAAGTCATATGAAACCTACTATTATATATTGACGTGGAATGTTCTCCTGTGCTGTGAATTACTATTGGATAATAAAGAAACTGTATTGGCCTGTGGTGAAGCAGCTTAGAGGCAGCTGGGAATTTCAAGCATACATAAAGGAGAAGGAGGGTAGAGTCAGGAGAGACACTGCAAGCTGCTGCTCAAAACAGCAAGATGTAATGGAACACAGGTAAAATCACTAGCCATTAGGTAAGACATAGATTAACAGAAATGGGTTAAGTTGTTAAAAGCTAGCTGATAATGAGTCTTAAGTCATAAGCCAAACAGTTTGTAATTAATACAAGCCTTTGTGTGATTATTTGGGGCTAAGTGGTTGTGGTACTCCAAGTCTGAACCTTGAGTTGGACAGGCCAGAAACTTCAGGCTACAATATATAATATATAAAAATAAAAATTTAATGGTCCCATGAGATGGTTCAACAGGTAAAGGTTTTGCTGCCAAGTTTGATGACCTCAAGTCTGTCCCCAGGACACACATGAAGGAAGGAGATGACTCCTACAGGCTTTCCTATGACTTAGTAGCCATTCCCATTGAAGCAAACTGTAGCTTTCACAGCTTAATCAACCAAGCAGGACCTTGAACCGCTCACAACTTCTTTACTGTGCTTCATCAAGTATGAATGTCCCTTAACTTTCCAAGCTTCTAACCCTCACACATTTCAAAAACCTTCTGGGGGCTTTTTAATCCTTAGGGGATGCTGACAAATGCCATTGTTCTTATGTCTGATGGCATCTATGGGGTGGCTTAGAAATTTGTGAGCCTGGGACCTTCCACAGGGTACCCACTGAATCACAACTAAAATTGTGCAAATTTCAAACAGAAAAGATACACTTTCTGGTTGAATTGCTTCTAGGGGAAATGCAAAATAAATCATGACCTTGCCATTGGGAAAGCCAGAGTGAATCACTGACTAATAACATATGTTGCTGGCAATATGGGCCAACAATTTGTTGCACACTTCTGGTAGAAAAGCAGTTTATGCAATGACTTTGAAGACATAAGTCTTTAAATTTTGCAAATGCTAAATTGCAATTATCCTATGATATGGCAGTTCTATTCATAGGCATGGGTTCAAAAGAACTAAGAGCTAATGCATTGAAAGACATACACCACATAACAGGCTGAAGAAATGGTCCAGCCATCTTTCAGAAAAGCTGAGGCAGTTCCCAACTACCAATAGGATCCCTAGCTCCAAGAAATCCAGTGCCCTTTTAGGGCCTCCCTGATACTCAGCACTTTTGTTCACACAGAGAGAGAGAGAGAGAGAGAGAGAGAGAGAGAGAGAGAGAGAGAGAGAGAGAGAGAGAGAGAGAGAGAGAGAGAGAGAGAGAGAGAGGGGGGATCTTTTGTTAAAAAAAGACACATAAGAATGTTCACACCTTTGAAGAAAAACTGAGATGTCCGTCTACCACCATTCAAACAGATCCATACTATATAACAATCACAGGATGGACTGCTGCATGGGGAAAAATCACCACACACCACAGCGTGTGACTCCTAGGAACTTAATGCTGGAGGAGGGAAGCCAGACTCAAGGCTTCTGCTTCTATGGTGTTTAGAACAGCAAAAGTAATGAGTGAGCAGAAGTTAGAAGGCTGCCGAATTTACTTGGGTGTGGGGATTTATCTAGAAAAAGAATTCTCTAGTGGAGTGTGACAGCTGAAATTCTTAATCTGAGCTAGAACTTTCTATCACACTTACGCTTGTATTTGTGCAGATGAACACCTATAAAGCCTCAAACAATCTATGTCTGTACAATGGTAATAATAGATAATGCTTAATAAAAACAGTAAAAAGAGAGCTGGGTGTGGTGGTATGCACTTTAAATTCCAGTACTTGGGAGAAAAAGACAAAAAAAAAATATGAGTTTGGGCTGGAGAGAAGGTTCAGTGGTTAAGAGCACTGACTGTTCTTCCGGAGGACCTGAGTTCAATTCCCAGCATCCACATGGCAGCTAACAACTGTCTGTAATCCCAAGATCTGACACCCTTACACAGTTATACATGCAGGCAAAACACCAATTCACATAAAAAATAAAAATAAATCTTAAAAAAAAAAAGAATATGAGTTTAAGACCTGTCAAGAAGGAGGAGGAGGAAAGAAGAGGAGGAGGAGGAAGAGGAGGGAAGAGGAGGAGCTAAAAATTAAGACAACTTTTACCTATTAGTTTATGAGGAAGGGTGTTTGCGTGTATTTTGCCTGTGCACCTCTCGTCTGCCTGGTGTCTGCAGGAGTTAGAAGATGGTTTCAGATCCCCAGAACTGGAGTTACAGGCAGTTGTGACTCTCCGTCCATGCTGGTGCTGGGAATTAAACTAGGGTCTCCTGGAAGAGCCACTAGTTCTCTTAGCCACTGAGCCATTTCTCCAGACCCAGTTAAAAAAAAAACCCAGAAGTTCTTGATTAAAAGTGCATTATGGAAAAGGAGACACCCAACCCCACCCCTGACACATACTTTCTTTCCTTTCCATCTCTGAGAAACATCTTCTATGTCTATAGCCAAGAATGACCTTGAACATCATGTAGGGTTTATGTCATGCTGAGGAACAAACCCAGAGCTCTGTACATCCTTGGCAAAAACACTCTACAAATTGAGATACATCCTCAGTCTGCATACATTTAAAAAAAAAAACTGTCCATTTATCTATTTTACTAAGGGGAAGACTATCAAACCAAGAATTGCATTTTTAAAACTAAACTACCATGATCTGAATGCTTTGAGAAAAGCAATTCAGGCAGCTTTCTAAGCTCACACACTAAAATTAGCCCAGAGGTTTTGCTAGATGCCCGTGAGCTTCCTGCAGCCCTGGCTGGACTTCCTAGAGCTTGTTTAGCAAATTTACCAGCTTCCACCTTGGTGCACCCAAACAAAAAAAGTCAATCTGCACATTTCCAAAAAAAAAAACAAAAGAAACAGGTTTCTAGCCTCAAATTCACTAAAGAAAGGCCTCCGTGGGAGCCACACACAGTTCAGTGCACTAGAAGTTAAAAACAGGACAGCCTGCCAGTTTCTGAGTGTTCAATAATAGCAGTGGTCACTGGGGCGGCGGAAATAACATGGTAAGGATATTTTGAGAGGTTCCTGGAATCAGAACACAGGTCAGATTCCCCCCCCCTTCCTTTTGTTTTCAGGGGAAAATTAGTAATTCTCACAAGGACCAGGAGACTTTGCTGTCTGGGCACAGTCTATTTCTTCCCACATCTGGCTTGAAACTCAAACAGGAGAAGGTATCAGCCAACGTTTAAGTGAAGAACAGTGTATATTCGGCCTTTGAAATGGAGAGCACAGGGTTAGGGACAGACTAAGAAAGGCAACGTGCCTATTATTGTTGAGGGCTTAGTTATGAGATATGCTTGGAAACAACAGGACATAGAATTGGTGACAGAGGGGCTGGAGAGATGGCCCACTGGTTAAGACCACCTGCTGCTCTTCCAGAGGACCCTGGTTTGATATACAACACCCTCTTCAGGCCTTCTTAGGCACCTGTCATGTATGTGGTGCAGGCAAAAATATCAAAAACCAGCAACAACCTCCTCCCTGCAAAAAACCCACTACCAAATTAAACAATAACAACAAAACCCTACCACTACCACCACCACTAAAGTTGCCTGCAAGTCCAGTTCCATGGGATCTGATACCCTCTCCTGGCCTCTGCTAGTGCTGCACACACATGACATGCATATATGCATGCTGGCAGAACATCCAAATACATACAATAAAAAATAAAATTTGGCCAGGTGCTCATGAGTGCATGCACGCGCGCAGACACACACACACCCTTTTTAAAGTGGTGGTAAAGTTAATGTGGAACACAGACATTCCCGTTCTTATCACATGAAACTCAGCATGGCCAGAAAACTTTGCTCTCTCTGTTAGAATTCAACAAACATCTTCAGATTTAATAAAGTTATATAGTACACATACATGAGGATGTGGAATGGCTGATTTCTAATGCCTTTTTTTCAGTTTTATCACCATATACCGAAAAGCAGAATGACAGAATACATTGATCTTCCTGGCTCTTTAATTAACACAACACAATAACCAGTCATCTTCTATAAATGTATTTAAGAAACTCAGAAAGAAACTATGCTTCGATATAGTTCATGAGATGTACAAACTCGACCCAGGGAGACTGGAACCACAGGATTGCCGGAATGAAGAGACATGAAGGGCTTGTGGTTAGCAACGCTATTCTGTGACCAACTGACCAAGAACACAACACATCCGAGTAAGGCTTTTATAATTCAGCTCACAGTCTTCCCCCTTCACACGTGATCACACAGACACCAAGTACCTAACTTAAAAGTTTCACTCAGCACAAATATATTGCTAGGTGATTTCTAAGGACCTCGGAGTTCAGACACTAATAAGGTCACTGCAGCTTTAGGGTTGATCTCTCAACACCCTTGTCAAAGCTTGTTTGTAAAAAAGAAACAGTCACATTGTGACCAACAGATCCTCACATCTGAAAGTCAAGAAAAATATTTCATTAAATATGGAAAAAAATCCATCAGTACATTTATCACACAGCATATAAACATGTCCTTTCATGAAAGTAGAAGGTCTGAGGGGAGAGAGGCCATAGGGCAGGCAGGTGGGGGTGAGGAGTATATATGACACCAAAGATCAAGGGAGATGACTCCTAAAAAGGGAAAGAGCAAGGGGAAAGGAACAGAAAGGTCAATGGTCATGGAGGACCTATAAGAACAAAGCATAAAGATGTATATGCATGTCACAACCCATGACATATGAAAATAATTAGAAATGTTCTCAGGTCAGTAGCGTAGCTAGGCAGGTAAAGGCACTTGACATCAACCTGAATTAAACCTCCAGGATCCCTACAGGCAGGAAGAAGAACACAAAAGTCTACAAGCTGTTACTTGACACCCCCCCCCACAGCACGTGTATGCCTCTCCCCAGAACTAATAAAATTCAAACATTTAAAAATGTTTCTTGTCATTGTCTTCATGAGGACAGTTTAGACACTTGACCATATCAATTAAGTTTTTCAAAACCTGTGAGTGTCTGAAACCTGTAGGAAAAAAAAAAGACTGCTTAAACTAATAATAAAATAAAACCTTAAGCTCTGGGTCTGCAGAGGTGGGGCCAGTGGTTAAGAATGCTGGCTGTTTATAGGATGCAGGTTCAGTTCTCAGCATGAAACTATCCAGCCCTAGGGGATCTAACACCCTCTTCAGGTCTCCTCAGGCACTGTATGCATGTGGCACACAGACAGACATGCAGGCAAAACATCCATACACATATAATACATTTTAAAAGCTCAAACAAAATGGAACCTTTGGACCTACCTTCCTCTGTGGGATTGAAGCCACAGATGTCACAGATGCAGCGGACCCACTTGTTCATGTCCTCTTCACTGTCTGCCACCAAGTAGAAAATCCGGTCGATGGTGTTGATATCAAAGATGTAGCTGTTTTCAAACTCCTTTTTGTTGAAAGTCAGCCCAGCATCAACTTGCTGACATAAATTTAAATCAATAATCCGGATAGGTTTCTTGGCGTGGTCATTTTTATAATACTCTAGGACATCAGGGTCTCCAGTCAAACGGCCACTTCGCAATACAAACCACCGTCTCTTCCAGGCCTGGAATCAAACAGAACAGCCGCTGCCATTAGCAGGGAACATTTGTGGTGATGCATGCTTAGTAAATTAACTTTATGAAGGCATTGTCTGAAAAAGTTGTAATATCTCCTGTCAGTTGTTCTGACATGACAAATGATGTCAAATATAAAATCATTATATGTCTTCACTGATGCATATAGATGTATGATCACCAGAAAGTATCTCTTGTTTAAAACCACCAAGAGCAAAATGACAGGTGCTCTGTATCTGTGTATCACAAATTTGGCAACTTTAACTAAAAGGCACTTAAAAACAGCTTCATTTTGTTCTGAAAGTACATAAAAAGGGGATCAATAACTAATATAATATCCATTTCTTTAGCAGATAACTTGGATTTATTGTCCACAGCAACTAAATTGTATAATAAATTCTGATAGTGGTACTAGAAAAGCAAAGGGGTCTGAGGCAGAGGACGCCCAAGCAACCTCCCTGCCGGACTTAACAATTCTCATACTGTACTCACAAATGAATTAGTTTGGGTGATAACTGTAGGTTTAATATACTAGAAATATTTTAAATTATATCAATTATATAACCTTTAAAACTACTTCTAAATTATAGCTACTAGGTGAATTAAGAATAAAAAATATTTATGAGTTCTTGATTATTCTGAAAACACTGCACCAGATACTTGTGAGAAGACAAATAAGCTACTTAGGCCTATAAACCCCAAGGAGTATAATTTCCCACTAGTGAAGGAAACATTTCACACCCATGCAAACACTTTAAGATATAACAATGCTGGCAAAACACCGGCAGTAACAGAGATAAATGGATAGCCATTCATTTATGAAAAAATGTATGTAATCCTTACTGAAAAAAACCCACATGCAATTTGTGTGTGTGTGTATGTGTGTGGGGGGAGGGTGTTTCAAGATGTTTTCTCTGTATAGCCCTGGCTGTCTTGGAACTCTGTAGATCAGGCTGGCCTTGAACTTAGAGATTCACCTGCTTCTGCCTCCTGAGTGCTGAGATTAAAGGCATCAACATGTAATTCTTCTTTTTAAAGATCATTCATTCATTCATTTATTATGCATACAGTGCTCTGCTTGAATGTATGCTGGCACACCAGAAGAGGGCACCAGATCTCATTACAGATGGGGTTGTGAGCCACTATATGGTTGCTGGAAATTAAACTCAGGCCCTCTGGAAGAGCAGCTAGTGCTCTTAACCTCTGAGCCATCTTTCCAGCCCCCAACATGCAATTCTTAAGTTTCAGTATTTTATTTTTCTTTTTGTGAAAGCAGAATTTCATGTATCCTAGGTTAGCCTTGATTTTCCTGTGTTTTGGGATTACAAGCATGTAAACACTTGGTTTATGTGGTGCTGAGGACCAAGCCCAGGGCTTCCTGCGTGCTAAGCAAGCACTCTCATCAACAGAGCTACACCTCCATCCTCAATATTAATATTTTAATTAACTTCCCAAGGAAATAAAGGATGTATCTAGAGTAAGGCAGTATGGAGTTTTGTGGATGTGTCAAGGAAGAGGAAGTCAGGTGATAGACATAGGGCAGAACACTGGATTACAAAATCTACTCATGTAATTCAAATAAACCACAGCCACCCTGGTCAAATGATCCCCTTTTCAGGGTGTGGCAGTGCACACA
>PVIH01012912.1:26232-61198 GCA_004025045.1 Sigmodon hispidus | reverse complement strand
GTGACTCGTCATTCTGCAGGCCAGAAGCAGCTTGCCACACCAACCCCCAAAGGGGGGAAAGGCAATATAATGGACCAGTCTGATCTCTTTGGCCTGGTAGATGACAGTTCTTGTCAGTTCGTCTTGTCAGATACCACCACTTGGTTGTATGTTTATCCAAAATCCTTGTGTCATAAGATACATTCCTCTAAAAATCCTTGTCTCTGAGTTTTCTTTTCCAGCTTCTCAGAGTATTCCAGCCTGCTTCTCAGAGCTGAAGCTGAAACAATTACCAGCAAGAGGGTCCAAGGTATTTTGCTTCACCCCTTCCTTCCCCCACAGAAATCCCTCCAGCTGCCACTCCTGAAGAATGGCAATACAGGTAAAATAGACCATTTCTCCCACCCCCTAGGACCAAAAGAAAAGAACAAAAAGCTAACTTAAGCCATCTTAACCTCTTCCCATCCCCCAGGCCTAGCAAAGTACAATATATGTTACTTCCCAAGGTTTTCTTACTAACTCATATCTTTTTCTGAACTATAAAAAAAATTATCATCCTGTGACCTCAATTTCCACACTGCAAAAATGAGCCCCAAAGTCCAGCAGATTGATTGCCAAAATACACATCTTCACCCCGACACAGCCAGAAATAGCAAAAGATCACATTGACCCTGCTCATGCTCAACCCCCTCCATAAACCTGGCTTTCTTCTTATAATTAACACGAAAGGGTGGAATGTAAGTGTTCCTGACATGCCTCAGGGTGGGCCTCGCATAGTGCTGGGTAAGATACAAAAATTCACCTGGCATCAGCAGGAGAGAGCCACATGCTCTCAGGCTTGGCTATGTAGATCTGTGTCCACCCGCTTTCTTAAAAAGAAACAACACATGGCAGCAGATCCCTTCTCTGTTCTTTCTTTCTCTTTTCTTCCCTCTCCCCCTGTTTCTCTCTCCCCCTCTCTTCTCTAGGTACCCAAACTCCATAAAATAAACTCTCATGTGGCACCTGGCAGTGAGTGAGTGTGTGTCTCTACCCACATGCAAAAAACTAACAGTATGTACTTTCTGTTTACTCAGGTAATATTATATCCTTCTGTGGTCTTTGATGTAGTTGAAGATTAGGTAGTTATAAATACAGTTTTTCTTCTTGGTAATAAAAGATAAATTATGTGTGAAACTTGGAGCTCACAAGGATAAGGTACATGACAGAATATTTTCTTTAATTTTGCTAAATATAAATAAACTAAAAATTTCAGCTCTAATTCTTGCTTGATAGCTGTTTTGTTATATGTAATTTTACTATGTTGAAACTGAAATCTTCCTTTTTGATTTGACAGAAAAGGGGAAGTGGTGTAAGGAATGTCTTTTTACAC
The DNA here is from genome assembly GCA_004025045.1 of Sigmodon hispidus. Lineage (NCBI taxonomy): Eukaryota > Metazoa > Chordata > Mammalia > Rodentia > Cricetidae > Sigmodon > Sigmodon hispidus. The sequence continues at coordinate 59,847 of PVIH01012912.1, read as the reverse complement.
TGTATATTATTGGATAATGAAGGAATTGATTTGACCTATTGCTGGCCATTTTATAATGAGGTAAAAAAAATCCAAGCATAGATAAAGGGAAGGTCGGTAAGTCACACAGAGATGTCATCTAGATACCCAAGAAGCAAAGCATAAGTAAGGAAAGTCATGTGTCATGTGGACAGATGGATTAATAGAAAAGTTGAGTTAAGATTTGAGAGTTAGCTATCAATAAGCCTGAGTCATAGGCAGAACAACATGGAATTAATGTGTCTTTGTGTGATTATATGAGACCAAACAAGACTGTGGGTCCAAATATCAGGTTAAGCCAGGCCAGGGGAAGGAGAGATTCATTTGGTCTACATTTGGGCAATTACTAGATAGATCTTACATCTTAGATTAACCCATTTCTATTAATCTATGTATGACCATGTGGCTGGTGACTTACAGGTATTTTCACATGTTGCTTCCTGGGTGGCTGTATTTCTCCTGTATTTCTGTTTGGATTTCCTGCCAGACTTAAGCTGTCCTAACATAGGCCAAACCAGTTTCTTATTAACCAGCATACAGAAAGACATAACATATCATTTTCTGTTTTTTGTTCAATCAAAATCTAAAGTTGCAACTTTAACAAGTAAAAGTATATATATATATATATATATATATACACACACAATTATCAAGAAAGAATTATAGTTACAATATCTAGTCTATTTGTATTTAGCAAATTAAGAAAAATACAACCGAGAAACTTCTGTAAAGCCAAAGATATAGTCAATAGGACAAAACAACAGCCTACAGAATGGGAAAAGATTTTCACCAACACTACAAGTAATAGAGGACTGATCACTATATATAGAATTCAAGCAACTAGAGCCCAAAACCTTTAATAACCCAACCAAAAAATGGGGTTCAGAAATATAAAGTTAATTCTGAGTAGAATTACAAATGGCTGAAAGGCACTTGAAAATGTGTTTGACATCTTTAGCCATCAGAAAAATGTAAATCAAACAACTTTGAGATACCACCTTACCCATGTCAGATTGGCTAAGATAAAAGGCACAGATGACAGCCTATGCTGGAGAGGTTGCAGAGTCAAGGGGAACACTACTCCACTGTTGGTGGGAATGTAAGTTTGTTCAGCCACTCTGGAATGCAGTATGACAGTTTCTCAGATAACTGGGAATCAATCTCCCCAAGGATCCAGCAATACCACTACTGGGCATATACCCTAAAGATGCACATTCACATTCCAAAGGCATTATTTCAACTATGTTCATAGCAGCGTTATTTGTGATACCAAGAACCTGGAAACAAGCTAGATGCTCCTCAACAGAAGAATGGATTAACAAACTGTGGTACATCTACACAATAGAGTACTACTCAGCAGTAAGAAAAAATGATATCCTAAAATTTGCAGGCAAATAGATGCATTTGAAGAATATACTCCTGAACCAGGTATCAAAAACACAGAAAGATAAGCAGGGGATGTACTCACTCATTAGTGGACTTTAAACAAAAAAGCAAAAATCAATGCATGTCCAAGCTGCAAACCACAACCACTGAACAGCTTGGGATCTGAAACACCTGGGACTGGCTCCTTGGAGCCCATTCCCTCCTGAGGAACACCTGAGCCAGCTTTGGTTTTGGGGTGAGGAAAGTGGATCTGCTGGGAGTGGATGCTGAACTAAGCCACACTGGGACCTTCGGACCTTCTGCCCTTGCTGGGGAGGGGATAAAGAGAGGAGATAGTGATCAGAATGGGTGGGAGGGGAAAGGGAGTTTGAACAAGGGGATATATGGTTAAAAATGACATTATTCATAATAAAAAAAGAAAAATGCAATCTATTCTATGTTTTTGAGTCTAAAATTACATATATAGTTTATCTTTTATCATGACTAAGGAAAACTATAGTTATATCTATTTAGTTATCAATTCCATCATAGACCCCAGAAGGATGTACTATTATCTGAGTAAACAGGAATTTTATTGCAAGCAACTTCTAAAATTCTAGAAATTACAGACATATGCCTGTCTAAACAGTCACCCAGTGTTCCTCTGTAGCATTGGGAAATCCATCTTAAGCCTACAAGCCTAGTGTGTATGAAGTTTCTAGGCCAGACTTTTTGGTCTAGTCCAGAGTTTTGGTCCCACTCTCAGCCTCACTTAGCCTCACATAATCACATACAGGCTTATATTATTTTTATACTCATTGATCCAAAGGCCCAGGCATATAATTTGCTAACTCCTTTATCTGAACTCAACCCATCTTGTTCAGCCATGCACCTGAGTACCTTTTCAGCAGCATTTCCTCTGTGTCTCCTGGCATCTCCAGAGACTCTGTGTAATCTGTGTCTGGTGTCTGTCTTTGCTCTGAGATATTCCTGAGTTTTCTTAGCCTGGTAGCCCCACCCACACTTCCTGTCTGCCTCTGGACAATCAACTTTTATTAAACCTGACAAATACAACATTATCAGCATAATCTCTGTACAGCCTAGATTCTCTGGCAGACAATTAGTGGAGCAGGAAATCTGAAGGACTGGCATGCTCATTGTCAAAGTTCCTCAGACCTTTTCCTCAGTGTCCTACAGAATGTCTGGTAGGTTCTTCTGTGAAGCAAGAACCTGAAGGACCATCTTACTTTGTTTTGGCAAAGTTATGTGGCCACTTTCTATGGGTCCTACATGACCAGTTTTTACAGCATACTGTCAAGCATTCCAGGAAAGAACAGTTTCTTAAACAAATGACTAGACTTTTCCTTTGTAAGCAAAGTCCATAATGTGTTTTTTCAATGCCTGTTATACATTTTGATGTAACTGCTGCTGCCAGGAGCATATTTGTTTTACTGTCCAGAAAAGTTCTTAAACATTTAAGTTCTTAAAATATTTTAAATGCCATATTCTGTAAGTTTTTGAAGTGTTTGAAGATTACCTACCTAATTGAAACATATCTTTGTATACCTAGAAAACATAACTAACATGACTATAAGTTTGATTTTCATAGATGACTACTAACCCATATTTTTAATTATACACTACAATTTTAAATGTGTTGCATAAACACAATACTTTAAAAAGACTAGAAAATATATATATATATATATACAGCACAAACTGACCTTAAATTTGTATCAATAAATCCAAATTCATACCAATGTGTTTTGAGATTAACAGTTGTTTTTTGGCTTAAAATAGATTCAATAATATACCTTTTAAAGTAATTTTTATATAATATTCTCACTTTTCTTTAGAAAGAGATTGACTATGATGATTAAATATTTATAAAAAAACAAACATAAACAATATTTTGGGAATTTTGGCATAACTTTTCATACTACTTTCTGCTGATTAGAGGCACTGGCAATCTTATGGAGTTCTTGAGAATATTCAGAATTTTGGATGAATCTGTAGTAGTCTATAAGGGTGCATTGTCTCAGCCAGTTGCCTTGAAGCTGATGTGGATGCTGGATCATCTAAACCATGGTTTTCATTGCAGACATTTCAGGAGCTATTGTCCAATTAAATAACTTTAACCTGGAAGCAATCAACAGATTCTCATCTTCTGTGGGAAAAAAAAAAACCTCTTTTTTTAAAGCAAAATATCTTTAGACACAAATATTAAAGTCAAGATATATAATACATATGTTAATTTAATTTAGCAGCATTTACAATCCAATGTCTCATAGCAGATTAAAATTTCCCAAAGACAACACAATAGTATCCAGTATTCAGACTGTCTGTGTATTTTCATCAATATGAAGCTTAGTGAAATTACTTTAACTGTATTTTAAAGACTTTATATTTTTATTTTTTTTCAATGTCTACCACTGCTTCCACAACCTTTACTCCCCCAGTCATCCCTCAGCCTCCCCCCAATCCATCTTCTCATGCATTCCCCAAAGAAGGCAAAAGTCCAAGGTGGATCAGTTCAGTCTGGCATATCCAGTTGAGTTAGGTCCTGAGTAACTCATTCCAGTATTAAGAGTGAGTTAGGTGTTTGTCTGTATGGAATGAGCTCCAAGATGAAAGTTTATGCATCAAGAACATACTCTGGTCCTACTTGAAGAGGCTTCACAAACTGCCCATGTCATTTGATAATTGTCTACCTTTTGAGGGTTTAGTTCCTTTCCATAAAGTTTCCTCAGTGATTATTTCAGAGTCAATGATCTCCCTATAGCTCAGGTCAGTTGTTTCTGTGGGCCTCCTCCTCCAGATTTCATTGCTCATATACTCTCTCTCTCCTCTCTTTCTCTTTAGCTGGACCAGAAGCTTAAATTGGTGCTTAGCTATGGATCTCTGCTCCTGCCTCTATCAATTTCTGGTGAACTTCTGGTGAAGGTTCTATAATGACAATTAAGGTGCTCATTCATTTGATCGTAAGGGAAGTCTTATTTAGGTACCCTCTCTATTATTGCTTGGAATTATAGCCAGGGACATCTCATGGGAACTTGGAGGTTTCCTTTGCTCCAGGTTTTTTTCTAACCCCACAGTGGCTCTTTCTATCAAGATATCTATTTCTTTGTTCTCCCTCTCTGATGCTCCTCTTACTCTTCCACCTCTTTCTCTCATGATTTGTCTAAATCTCTTCTTGATTGCTCCCAATTATGATTTCAATTTACTAAGGAGATCTTCTCTATTTCCCCTTCCCAGGGGGATCACTGGATGTTTCTCTTAAATTTTTCATGTTACATGGCTGTTTGGGGTTGTGATTTGCTGTGGTGATATGCCACATATTTAATAAAACATGAAATATTCCACAGATTAACACACAGTTACAATCTAGTCAGACAGTTCAGGAATTCTTTACATTCCAAATTCATGCAACAGATTTCAACCTTGATATTCTTTTCTTTATGTCTAAAATCCACTTATGAATGAGTACATACCATGTCTATCTGACTGAGTCTGTGTTACCTCACTCAGAATGGTACTCTCCAAATCCATCCATTTGACTGTAAATATTAGGATGTCATTTTTTAAACTGCTGAGTAGGACACTACTTTGTAAATGTACCACAATTTTTTAATCTATTCTTGAGCTGGGATATCTAGCTTGTTTTCATGTTCTTGCTTTTATGAATAATGTAGCTATGAACATAGTTGAGCTAATGCCCTTGGGATAAGAAAGTGCATCCTTTGAGTATATGCCCAATAGTGGTATTGCTGGTCATTGGGTAAATTGATTCCCAGTTTTATGAGTAACTGTTATACTAATTTCTAAAGTGATTATACAAGTTTAGATTCCTACTAGCAATGGAGGATTGTTCTCCTTGCTCCACATTCCCTCCAGCATAAGCTGTCATCTGTGTTTTTTATCTTAGCCATTATGACATGTATAAGATGATACTTCACTGTTGTTTTGATTTGCATTTTTCTGGTGGCAAAAGATGTTGAACAGTTCTTTAAGTATCTTTCTGCCATTAATAATTCTTATGTTAAGAATTCCCTTATTGGCTCTGAGCCACATTTTTTTAATTTAAATTATTTGGTTATTTGGTCTCTCGTTTTTAAAATTCTCTATATAATTTAGAAATCAGTCCTCTGTCAGATGCAGGGTTGGTGAAGATCTTTTCCCATTCTGTAGGCTGTCATTTTTGTGTTATTGACTGTGTCCTTTGCCTTACAGAAGCTTTTCAATTTCAGAAGTTCCAATTTATTAATTTTTGTTCTGAGTATGTGCTACTATTTTATATTAAAGAAGTGGTCACCTATGCCAATGCATTCAAGGGTATTTCCCATTTTTTCCATCAAGTTCAGAGTAATTGGATTTATGTTGTGGTCTTTGATCTACTTGGACATGAGTTTTGTACAAGATGATTTTATATGAATCTATTTGCATTTTCTACATACTACCATGCATTTTTGCCAGTACTATTAGTTGAAAATACTATATTTTTTGTAGTATATTTTTAGCCTCTTTGTAAAAGTCAGATGTTCATAGGTGTGTGGATTAAGGTTGCTATCTTCGATTTGATTCCATTAATCACAAGTCTGCTTTTTTGCCAGTACCAAGCTGTTTGTTATTACTGTAGCTCTATAGAATAGCTTGAAGTCAGGGATGGTGATGTCTCATGATATTCTATTATTGAAAAAGATTATTTTGGCAATTCTGAGTTTCTTTTTATTCCACTTGTATTTGAGAATTATTCTTTGAAGGTCTGTTAAATATTTTGTGGGGATTTTGATGGTGATTGTATTGAATCTGTTGACTGCTTTTGGTAAAATTACTATTTTTAGTATGTTGATCCTACCTGTCCAGGAGCGTGGAAGATCTTTCTATTTTCTGATATCTTCTTTAATTTAGTTCTTCAGTGACTTTAAGTTCTTGTCATACAAGTCTTTCACTTCTTTTGTTAGAGTTACCCCAAGATATTTAATGCTATTTACCACTATTATTAAGAGTGATGTTTTCCTAATTTCTTTTTCAGCCCTTTTATTGTTTGTATATAGGAGGGCAATTGATTTTTTTCATTTAGTCTTGTATTCTGCTACATTGCTGAAGGTGTTTATCAGCTGCAGGAGTGGTACCTTTTGTATACTAGCATATCATTTGCAAATATAATTTGAAATATTTCTTTCCAATTTTTATCCCCTTAATCTCCTTTTGTTCTCTTATTGCTTTAGTTAAACTTAGAGAAGTATATTGAATGGATATATAGAGGACAGCCATTTCTTGTTCCTGATTTTAGTGGGATTCCTTTGAGTTCCTCTCCATTTAGTTTGATGTTGGCTGTCAACTTGCTCTATATTACCTTAATTATGTTTATGTATTTTCCCTGTATTTCTGTTATCTCTAGGACTTTTGCCAAGAAGAAGTGTTGGATTTTGTCAAAGCCTTTTTTGAACATCTAAGGAGATGATCATGCATTTTCTTTTCTTTCAGATTGTTTATATGATCAGTGACATTGAAAATTTTTAATATGTTGAATCATCCCTGAATCTCTGGGATGAATCCTACTTAATTGTAGTGGATAATTTTTGCTATGTTCTTGCATTCAGTTTTTCTGTATTATATTGAGCATTTTTACATAAATATTTATGAGTTTGATTGATTTATAATTTTCTTTGTTGCATCTTTGTGTGGCTTGGATCTCAGAGTGACTGTAGCCTCATAAAAAGGTTGGGCAATGTTTTTTTCTTCTTTATTTTATTGGATCATTTGAGGAGTATTGGAATTAAACTTGGGACTAAAACCAATAAAATTGAAACAAAGAGAAATATACAAAGAATCAATGAATCAAAGAGAATTATTTGGTTATAATTCTAAAACCTATACTCCACTAACTTGAAAAATCTAAAAGAAATGGACAGGTTTCATGACAAGCAGTACTTAGCAAAATTAAATAAAAGCCATATAAATGACATAAATAAACCTAAAATCCTCCAGGAAATTGAAACTGTTATTAAAAGTCTCCCAAAGAACAAAAGCCCAGGGCCAGACCCTTTCAGTGTAGAATTTCACCAGACATTCAGATAAAGACTTTATCTTTTAAAACTATCCATTTCTTTATAAAACCTATTGTCCTTTTTCTCTCTCTTCCATGCCTACATACACAAAAATTTATACACATTGTAACCTGTTTTAAAGAATTTTTCCTCCATATCAATCTGTATTATTTTGAATCTGAAATTCTTTTCTGACCAAGAGACTTTTTAAATTGCTAAACTACAAAAAGCTATAGTTTTGGCTACTGGCTTTACTGTGCTCATCTTTCCAACACACTGTAGATAACAGTGAGTCACACGTAATTCTTCAATTTTTAGTAGTAGTGTTAAGTAGCATGGAGTTGTGCTTCTAAGCCAGAAGCTGAGCTCTCAATTTGTACTTCAAAGATGTTGTTATATTTTAATTATTGAAAATCTATTCTCTAAATATGTTTTTAAAATAATGTTTTTACTTTTGAGGTTGTGATATCATTTCCTCCTTCCCTTTCCTCCATGCAAATTCTGCCATGTACTTTCTTCCTTGTCCTTTTTCAAATCCAAAATCTTTATTTTAATTAATTATTTTTACATGCATGTTTATGTACATACATATATCTCTAAATAGAATTATTAAGAATGTCTGTGTTCTTACTTGTATGAATGTTTATGAAACTGGCCATTTAATATTAGATATCCAGGGGAATTATTCCATGAGGAAGATTCTTTTTCTCACTCTGAGCATTCCTTAGTTCCTGGTTGGGTTTTCTTGTGTAGGTTTGAGGACTCATGAGTATTTTCTATTCCATGTTAGCATACACATTGCTGTTGTCCTTGTCTAGGTCAGGTTATGTTTAAGCAGTCATATTGATGAGGCTTTATTAGTGTAGCATGTTGAACAGGCTGTATTGGTATAGCTTCTGACATTTCTAGGAGACATAATCTCACAAAAAACTTTCTGGACCTCTAGTTCTAACAATATTTTCAACTTTTCTTTTATAGTTATCCTTGAGTCTTTGGTGTGGGAAACTATGGAAAATAGAATGCTGGTGAAGTTGTAATTGAGCAAGAGGGCCATGTTATAATTTCAGCAAGCAGTAGATCTTTGTAGCTTCAAGTCTAATTCTAGATTTAAGAATAGAAAGAAAAGCTATGTAATTTGCCCCCACAACTAATAGAACCTGCTAATGCCAGGCATGTGTCAACAGTGCTCCTAAATGAAAGTCTAGAAAGGCCATTGTGTAAAGCTGTGAGGTTGAAGCCTGGATTGTTAGATATTACCGATGCCAAGATATTAGACATACCAGACTTATGGAATACCTGCTGAGGAGAGTTGCAAACAGAAAATGGCATCAGTCTAGAAGAAAGAAGCATGTTGCAAACTGCAAAGCTAAATAGAGCTGGAGAATTGAAGAATATTTTGACATCAGACATGGTAATGCAGAGTTTGGAGTTTGACTAGCTTTTTATTGTTTTTGATATTGCTTAGTTTTCTTCTTACTATGCTCCCTTCCCTACATTTTGAAAAGATAATGTATATTATGTAATATTATATATTGGAAGTTTGTGACATAATTTTGATTTTATAGGTGATTAAAATTAAAAGACTGTAAATCTTAGAAGATACATTGAAATTTGGACTTTAAAACATTGTTGAGGCTCCACATACTACCCATGTCAGTGGACAGTTGTCTATTCTTGAAGGGCCTAGGTCCTTTTCCTGGTGGTTCCCAGGTAGAATACCTAATCCAGTCTTGATATTAAGATGAGGAAATTGGACTTGCCTGGAGTGGATGATGAAATAATTAACCTTAGGATTTCTTACTCTTTTGGGGGAGGGGGTGGGGTAATAAAGAGGAGGGAGGCTGAAGTCTGACTGGGAGGGATAGTGGGGGGGAAGAGAGTGAGAGCAAAGGGGTAAATGGATAAAGACTTCATTTTATAAATAAATTAGAAAACTAAAACAACATTCTTGAGAATGCAATAGATTATGGGTGTTGTAGAATTTTTCCCAGCCTGTTTGGGGCCAGAGGTTTGTGACACTGGCATGTACAGCTGAGGTTTAAAACTTGGTCTGCACGCTGATGCTTTTTTCTCCAAAGAAGGTAATCACATGCTTTTATTCTTTGTACTGTTTGGCCCATGTCTCAAGCATATTACTAGCTAGATCTTTCATCTTAAATCAACACATTTCTATTAATCTTCTCACCATGTGGCTGAGCCCTTGGCTCAGCCCCATACCTCTACATGTTCCTCCTTTGGGGGTTGGATGGAGACTGACTAACTCCACCCTACTCTACCTGCCTGAGCTCTGATCCCCCACCCACTTCTACAGTGCTCTACATAGGCCAAAACTGTCCTTTATTTACAACATTCAGAGAACATTTTACCACATCTTCTCTTTTCTGTCTAATTAAAAAGGAAGGTTTCAATTTCCATATAGCAAAATTACAACAGAACAGCTGTCAAGCAGAAGTTACAGTCACAATATCCAGTCTATTTGTATTCACAACATTAAAAAGAATATTCCATTATCTACCTTATCATTGTGACTCTAAAGTTTCATATCTAATATACCTTTTAAACTAAAAATAACTATGCCTATAATTATTAAACTTTCAACCACATCAAAGACCACAGAAGGATATAATATTATCCAAATAAACAGGAAGTGCAAGCAAATTCCAAAGTCTAGAAAATGACAGAGATGACCCATGTCTGCTTGGACAGTCATCCAAAGTTCCTTTGTAATGTTGGTGCTCCATCTTCAGCCTTTATGGCCCAAAGTCTCTGTCATACCTTTCATGATGCAGGAAATCTGTCACAGTCCATCAGTTGCTTCTCTTTGTGTCCTGAAGAATGCCTGGTGATGTTTTCTGCAAAGCAGGAACCTGAAGGACCACCTCGGCTTGTTTTGCCAAAGTTCAGAGGTCACTTTCCTATGGAACCTGCATGTCCAGTTCATACAGCATACTATCAAGCAGTCAATACCAGAACAGTTTCTTGTCCAGTGGCTAACTGTTGCCACAAAGTAAATTCCACATGAAGTTTCCTCAGTGCCCATCATTTTCCTGAAATACATTGGTGCTGACAAGAACATACCTGTCTCACTGTCCAGAAAAGTCTAAGTTCTTAAAATATTTTAAATGCCATATTCTGCATGTCTTTGAAGTGTTTGAAGACTACCTATCTAATTGAAATGCATCTTTGCATACCTACAAAAACCTAACTAACATGACTGTTAGTTTAGTTATCATAGATGACTATTAATCTGCATTTCTCAATTACACATTACAATTTTAAAAGAGTTATATCAGCATCATACCTAAATCAAGAGTAGAAAAACACATACAGCATAACAAAATTGACCTTAAATTTATATCAACAAACCAAAATTCACTTATCTTTTCTAATCATTCCTATATCATATCCTCCTCCCCCCCTTTTTTTTAAGATTGACTATGACCATTAACCATTTATAATGAAAACAAACATTAATAAGTAATATTTTGGGGAAATTGGGCATAGTTTTCCTTCTTTTACTTCTTCCTGCTGTCAAATGATGTTGATGTCATGGGGTTTTGAAGCTGTATCATCTCAACTGTCCATCTTGCAAGCTGATTCTCCCATCAGAGAATTTCAGGTGGCCTTGGCAAATGAAACCACATTTGCCTGGAACCAATCCACACGTTTTGATCCTCTGTGGAGACAGAAGCAGAAACTCTTTTCCCAAATAACATATTCTTATAAACAGATTTTAAAGTCAAGACATCTTTAAAATAAAAGTATTGGTTTAATGTAGCAGCCTTAACAATCAATTGTCTCTCTGCAATTAGCTCATTAAAAGTTAAAAAATTAATAGAAAGCTCAAAAACCCTAATCCAGACTCTTTGTTTATCTTCCATCTTCATGTGACCTTTTTATCTTTATTTCCTTATTTCTCTTTCTTAAAGGGTTTCTTTACCCTTTTTTTCTCTCTCTCTGAAGCTTATGCATATTTTACATACATTGTACCCTGTTTAGAGGTTTTGAGAGTCTAAATCGGTTTTATTGAGAATTCTTAATTATTTTCTAACCCAAAGAGCTTTTAATATGTCCGTATCACTTTAATTGCTGACTCTGCCCCTTTTTTATGGGGTTTCAATATGGCAGAGAAGCCCATGAATCTCTGCCGCTGCCGACAAAGAGAGTGGACTCAGGAAATACTGCCACCAGAAAAACCATTTTTAACTCTGTTTCCTTTCTGTTCAATATAAGAAGAAACCTTAAATCAATCACACTTATGCTAAGCCTTCCATGAAATGTATGAGTTTAAGCTGTGTGTCACAGACGCGCCGTTTTTAAATTCCTGCCTGAACTCCATGCTGTCTCTGTACCATAAATTAATTCAAATACGCAATTCAGTAAGCCACTTTTGGCTCAGCTTCAGTGATCCAGAATGCTCTTTAAGCTTTTTAAACTTTCTCAGAATTTATGCAGGTGTTCTGTCCAATGTTGGGAAGCCATATGTTGTAGCAATTTTTTCCAGCCTGTTTTGGGTCCGGAGGTTTGTACCTGGTGCTGCGGCAGTTTGGAACCTGGTCCGAGTGGCTTTTTTCCCACAAAGAAATGAATCAGATGCTTATATTACTTCATACTGTTTGGCCCATTTCTCAAGCACATTACTAGCTAGATCTTTCATCTTAAGTCAACTCATTTCTATTAATCTTCCCGCCATGTGGCTTAGCCCGTGGCGCAGCCCAGTACCTCTACATGTTCCTCCTTCGGGGTCAGATGGAGACTGACTAACTCCACCCTTCTCCACCTGCCTGTGCTCTGATCCTCCACCCACTTCTACGGTGCTCTACATAGGCCAAAAATGTCCTTTATTTACAGCATTCAGAGAACATTCTACCACATATGGGGATTTTTGAATTCATACAGACTGCATTTTTACTTTATGGCTATCAGCATCTGTGGTCAAGGAGTGTAATGTGGTAGTTTGTAGAATATGTCCTCCAAAAGGACTTGCACTATTAGGAGATATGGCACTTTTGACTTATTGTGGCCTTGTTGGAAGAAGTATCTCATTAGTAGGGTGGGATTTGAGGTCTCTTTTGCTTAAGCTTTTTTCATTGTGGCATTCCAACTTCTTTCTCTTGCCTGTAAAAATATAGGGCTCTCAGAAACTTTCTAGCAACATGTCTGCCTGCACACTGCCATATTCCTCCTTGATGATAATGTACTGAAACTCTGCTGACCTTAAAGGGAAACACTCCAGTTGAATGTAATATGGGAGTTGCTGTGGTCACGGTATCTCTTCACAGAAATAGAAACCCTAAGAGCCCCAAACCTTGAATAACCCAATTAAAAATAGTGTTCAGAACTGAAAAGGGAATTCTTAGCAGAAGAATTACAAATGGTTGAAAGGCACTTGAAAAAATGCTCAACATCTTTAGCCATCAGAGAAATGCAAATCAAAACAATTTTAAGATACCACCTGACACATGTCAGATTGGCTAAGATAAAAGACACAGATGACAGCCTATGCTGGAGAGGTTGTGGAGATAGGGGAACACTCCTCCATTGTGGGTGGGAGTATAAGCTTGTTCAGCCACTTTGGAATGCAATATGGTAGTTTCTCAGAAAATTGAGAATCAATCTCCCCAAGGACCCAGCAATACCACTTCTGGGTGTATACCTAAAGAGGCAAATTCATGCTCCAAAGGTATTAGCTCAACTATGTTCATAGCTGTGTTATTTGTAATAGCAAGAACCTCAAAACAACCTAGATGCTCCAAAACTGAAGAATGGATTAACAAACTGTGGTACATCTACACAATGGAGTACTACTCAGCAGAAATAAAAACTGATATGCTAAAATTTGCAGGCAAATGGATGGATTTGGAGACTGTCCTCATAATTGACGTATCACATATTCAGAAAGATAAGCAGAGGATGTACTCACTCATTACTGGACTCTAATCAAAAAACCAAAAAGCAAAGCATGTCCAAGCTGCAAACCACAACCCCTGAACAGCTTGGGATCTGAAATACCTTGGACTGACATCTTGGATCCCACTCCCTCTAGAGGAACACCTGACTCAGTCTCAATGTTCTGGTGAGGAAACTGGATCTGCCTGGAGTAGAGGCTAAACTGAGCAATATTGGGACCTTGGAACCTCCTGCTCATACTGTGTAGGAGATGGGGAGTTGTAGATAATAGAGAGTGACTGGAGGGGTTTGGAGGGGGAAGGGACCATGAAAAAGAATATACATGGATAGAAAATGTGACTTTATTCATAATAAAAAATGAAAGAGAAAAAAATAAATGAATACTAAATTAAAAAAAAAACCTAATTCAGACAAGGGGTGAAGACTACAATTGTCTGTGTATATAATTACACATAATTAGAATATAGTTAAGGATATAGTTAAGGAATATGCTAATTTTGTAAGGTTGAGTTTGTAAGTTCTTCTCCAAAATACATAACTTCATTAGCCTTGGATAACTGGCTAGGTTTTCAGCACCAGTCATGATTTCCTTCTTGGTAAACATATCTTAAGTCTAATAACTGAGATGTCACTTATAACTTAGGAAGGTAAACAAGCTGCTACAGCACCCTTAAGGTTATGGTGATATGAAGGTCAATATTGTGGTTCATAGTCACCTTAACTGAGCAGAACTGTAAGTTGCTTCTTTTTTTTTTTTGAAGTTTGTATTGTACCTTGTATACTATATCTTTGTCTATACCAAGAATGCCTCTCACCATTTTTTCTATTTCTCCCTTCAGAACACTTGTATCCTGCTATTTTCTTCTCTATTGTTTTCCCCCTTGCAATGGTATCTTCTTACTCCACTAATGTCAATAGTTAATGAATGGAACTTTAAAAATGCATATCATTTTTTAAAATTTATCTTTCACATTTAATATTATTTTTCATTGTGAGTTTTAATTAGCTTTTCATATTTCTTTAACTAATATTATCTTACATCTACTAGTTGCAAGACATCCATGTATTTTAAGCATTAAAATGAACAAAAAGGAGCATGAGAATTTAAAAAAAAAATGAAGCTTATAATTTGTATAAGTCAGACACTGTAACAAGAAACATGGTCATTGAAATGGAGTAATTGAGGATATTATGATGGCCAATTTATTTACAACAATATGGGGAGGGCATAGACTTCAAGTAGGGTACCATGCAGAACCAAATTCTGGATCCTATACTTTCATGAGCTGCTAATAACTAAATCATATTATGAGAAATAAAACCTATTAAATGGTGTGAAAGTATCTTTGAGTTTTCAAGATTGAAAACAGTGTTGCTAGTCCTATTTCTGCTGTAACAAAGAAGACTGACTCAGTCAGTGGGGAACTGAGCTGAAAAGCTATATGTAGTAGAACTTTACAGAAACTTTTTACAGATAACTTGTAACAAATAAGTTAGTTACACAAAATATGTGAAACTTCAGTCTCTCCACTTTCTTATAACTTGCCAGTATCTTCTTTTAATAAAGAGAAATCAATCAATACATATTTTTGGAAAGTACAATAGGTGAAAGACAATAATTCTATTCATAGACACAAATGTAGTACAACTAGCACTTAATTATTGTGAATGTGTATGTAAATAGTTGAGTATTATATAGAGTGATGAATATGATGGTAGAGAATTCTGTGAGTCATGAAAGGGAAATTTAAAAAGAAAGTATTTTATTTATTGCACACTAGCATATCTAGGTCTCTATCAGCAAACTATTCTAGGCACACAGATATCCACAACATTATTTATATTCAATGTAATAATATTCCAGAGTTCTCTGATTATTATGATTTCTTGTGGATTCTTTTCCTTCTGTTGGCTTTCCTTGTCCAAATTTGATGTAATGGCTTTTGTTTTATCAGTCATATTTTATTTTGATATGTTTTTTTTTCTTGTACACTGTAAAGTTTGTGACTCATATTGGTTTAATAAAATGCTGATTGGGCAGAAACTAGGCAGTAAATAGAGACAGAAAGAGCAGACTAGGAGAATTTTGGGATGAGGAAAGGCAGAGAAACAGACTACAGACAGATGTAGAGGAAATAAGATGAGAATGCTGCACTTAGCAAAGGTACTAAGTCACATGTGTAAGCATAGATAAGAAGTATGGGTTACTTCAAATTGAAGAGCTACAGAGTAATATGCTTGAGCTACTGGTCCAGCAGTTACTATATTAATCCTCAAATTTAACTTTTTGGGAAACAGTTGCTGGGTATTTAAGAGTTTCGGCTAGAATAGAAACTCTGACTACAAATGACGCTGTAATGTGGTGCATATGCATACACATAAAGCCTGAAAAGGCTTACAAAGAGATAAAAAGTATAAAGATATACAGTAAAGACAGATTCAGATGACAAAAAATCTCTAAAAGTTTACAATGTATTTAAAATATATGTAGACTAGGAAGAGAAAAGAAAATTAATAGGAAAGGTCCTTTAAAAAGGAATAGAGTAAAAAAGAAAAATCCATGTAAAGATAAAAAATACACAGAGAGTCTCAATACTGTATATCATGTGTTGTCTTGGAGCTTTTGACTGCAGAGGAAGGAAGAAGAGCTGCTAAGAGAATTTGATTATAGATGCTACTAGATTAAGCCAATATATATGTTTTGAAAATGCATTGATTTCAAAATATAAATCAAAATATATGTTACTTTAGAGATGACATTTTGCTAGGAAACAAGAGGCTGCGGATTCATTCTGGGTTAAAGAAAATGAGATTTAATAGAGGAAAACCCCCTGTAAAACCTCTGATAGAAACAGAAGGCCCCCATGTCCTAACATTCCAGAGTACTTCTCTTGCAGTTTCACCTGAGATCTGCACCTAGAACAGCTTCAAGGCTGGCGGCTGAGATGATCCAGCCTCACAGAAGTCTCCAGTAAGGGCTTGACCATAATCTGAATTTTCTCAGTGTTCCTCAAAGACTACCAGCACCCCCAACCAGCAGGACGTAGTCTAGAGAACTGTGCCCACATATCCAAAAAAGTGGATTACAGATGTTTGTTTTTGTTTAGATTATTGATTACAAGTTTTTTTTGGGTAATGGCCAGGAAAAGATCTAAACAAAGAAGAATAATTCTAGGTTCTTGTTTTAAAAAGAAAAAGGGGAAAAGTGGAATAATGTTCTGTACACTCTAAAGATTTCTTACTTGTATTGGTTTAATAAAATGCTGCTTGGCTAATAGCCAGGAATAAATTATACGTGGTGCAACCAGACAACTAAGAGGAAAGGCAGAGAAGCAGACATCAGCCAGATGCAGAGGAAACAAGATGAGAACACTTGTCTTAGTCATGATACCAAGCCATGTGACTAAACATAAATATAATTATGGGTTAACTTAAAGTGTAAGATCTAGATAGCATTATGTCTTAACTACTGGCCCAGCATTTACTATAATATTAATTATCTAAGTCAATTATTTGGGAAGTAGCTTCAAGGTATTTGAGAGTCTCTGGCCAGGAAAGAAAGTCCTACTACACTTAGAAATCTACTAGATCTGAATGAGAGGGAGGACAGGGAGGAAATAGGAAGAGTAGACAGAGGAGTAACTAATCCCCAAAGTACCTCCAAATCATCTCTACTAGTTCTTACTTCTTATATTCCTCCCAACCCTTTTCTTATCCATCTTGTTCCCATCTTTACCCACCCCCAATTTATCTCAAAAAATTCTATTCCATATTATCTTCCCAGATAGCTCCAAATATTCTAAGCTCTCCTTGTTACTTAACCTTTCTGGGTCTGTGAACTGTAGCATAATTATTGTTTACTTTATAACTAATATGCACTTAAAAGTAAGGACATATGTTTCTATATCTGGGTTACCTCACTCAGATTTCTCTTTTCCAATTTCATATATTTATCTGTAAGTTTCACAGTTATTTAACAGCTGAATAATATTCCATTGAGTAAATTTACCACAATTTTTAAATACATTCATCAGCTGAGGAACACCTAGTTGTTTCTAGTGTAAGGATTTCCAAAGATTGCATTCACCTGGAATGTAACAGAGTCAACTATGCCCCTGGATGTGGCTTTGTAAACATGGGCCCACCCACCCTCTTAAAGAAAGTGCTCACACAAGTCACCCCCTCTTCTTTCTCTGCTCCCTTCCGCCCCTGCCTCTGCCTGCTGCTTTAATAAACTCTCGTGTGGAGCTCCCAGTGTTGAGATTTCATTCATGCACCATGTGCAAAAAAACTAACATTGGTGCCATGCTCAGCAGGGGCCCCCCAGCCATAAGTGCACATAGGCGCTGGGGACCCCTATTCGACCCTCCACCCACCAGAAACCACCTTCCATCTGCCTGATCATGGCTTATACTCACACAACACCGGTGTTGATTGGTGAGATTCCCCCTTGGTCAGCATAAACGTGAACTAGTTTCATGGAGGATCATGCTTCCAGATCTTCATTTGGTCGTGATTTGTTCCTTTTTGTTGACAAACACTCCTGGGACTTTCCCCCTGCAATCCAGTTTTCTCCAGGGACCTGCCCTTGATGGAGTTACACTGGCACTTTTCATGGGAGTATTTTTGGCTGACAATGCCATGAACAGGTTGTGGGTGCATAATTTTGGGGACTGACAATTCCACTTTATCTCACTGTGTGTGGGTGTAACGTCCTGGCACTCTGTTTTCTGTCTGACGGGCCTTTAGAGATATGTGTGGTTGAGTTGGGGCACTGTTCCAGTGGCCTACATGTGTCTGCTGATGAGCTAGTCCACTGTGGGCCCACTTACTTGTGGACTCAGTTTGCAGAGGTGACAACTATCACTTGCTGGTTCCATATTCCCCTTATGTTTCAGCATGGAAAATAAAACAGCAAAATCCATACCTCCATCTTCACCCTCAGGGTACGTGCTAGAGGTGTTGAGACCTCTTAGCCTTATGCCCTATCTAGATACTACCAAGCTGATCCATTATTGTACAAAGAAATGGCCTGGATACCACCTAGAATATAGTCTAAAGTGGCCACCTAATTACACCCTGAATCCCAATATTTTACGGGAATTATGTAATTATTGCCATCGAACTGGGAGACTGAAAGAGTTCCACTATATACAAGCTTTCTCTTACTTAAGTTCTAAGCCTTCCCACCTAAGTTCTTGTCCTCCTGCTCACCTGCTTTTAACCACTTCCTCAGACCCTGATGATTCTCATCTTCCACTCGATCCTGCAAATGACCCTCCAACCTTTGGACCTCAACACATTCCTACTGCCCCTTCCTCTCTGCCTAACACCCGCTCTCAAGCCTCTAAAGACATAGATCCAATTCTACCTCTTTGGGAAGTAGAGGGCAAGGATAGGATAGTTAAAGTATATGCTCCCTTCCCTTTGTCTGAAGTCTCCCAGGATGCAAAGAAGTTAGGCTCTTACACTTCAAATTCTACTGCCTTTATAAAAGAATTTCAGTACTTTACCCAATCTTATGACCTCACCTTTCACAATGTATATACAATTTTAACCAATAATGTTCTACCTGAGGAGTGCAGGTGAGTTTTGGAACAGGGCAGGGTACATGCAGATGAGATTCATCAAACAAATTTAGCACAGCCCCCAGGAGCTGAGGTGGTTCCAGATGCAGATCCACATTGGAATTAAAATACACAAAGGGGAATTTTAGCCAGGGATAATTTTGTGACCTGCTTGCTGGCGGGTTTGCGTAGGGCAGCCCTGAAGCCAGTAAATTTTGAGAAACTGCAGGAGGTAATTCAAGATAAACAGGAAAATCCATCCCAGTTTCTAGAGCACCTTACAAATGTGCTCTTGCAGTTCACAAATTTGGATCTGGAGAGCACTGAGGGCCGACAGCTTCTTATGACTCATTTCTTTAATCAAAGCTACACGGACATAAAGGCCAAGCTTATATCTCTTGAAAGGGGCCCATTAACTCCACAAGCAAACATTCTGTCACTTGCATTCAAGGTGTACCATCAGAGAGATGAGAGAATTCAGCAGGAGAAATACATCCTGCTGGTGGAAGCAATCAGGCCAGCCCCTCCACCACCGCCTCCCATGGTGAGCATACAAAAGGTCTCGGAAAAGCACTCTGGTGCTTGTTTCCACTGTGGCCGAGTAAACCATTACTATTGCTCATGCCCATATCTGTGGAGGCCATCCAAGCCCTGTCCTAGGTGTTATATACATGACTGGCCAGGCAGCTGCTGCCCTACATCAAAGGGTGGAGACACAGTAATCTTGGATGAGGTGCATAATGTCCTGGGCCTGGCCGAGGATGAATGGTGCTACCCAGGCCCTCTCAGTCCGGCAAACACTGTCATGCAGAAAGAGCTTCGGGTAGATATTGAAGTTTCTGGCCAGACCATTTTTTCCTGGTGAACACTGGAGAGCTGTTTTCTCAATTCTGGAGGAATACTGGGGTACACCCTTTCTTTCAGGCCTTATGATTGTTGGGGTAGGAGGAAAATATATGTGACCTTATCAGACACTGCTGCTTAATTGCATTTTTAGAGGAATTACTATTACTCAGCCATTTTTAGTTATGCCAAGTTGTCCAACAGCTTTAATTGAAAGAGATTTCTTAGCAAAAGTGGGAGCTTTCATTTCATTTAGTGATCACATTCGCCTGAACCCAGCCTTGCCAGCTGCTCCTACTGTTCCTCTGCTCGTTTTACTATCCAATTAGCCTGTAAGTTCTACCTTCCTGACAATCTCCTTCCTCCCCTCCTCCATCACCTTCAATTGCTTTTGTGGGATTTTGCAGATGATTCCCTCACCAAACCATGCTCTGATTCATCCTGCCCACCTTGAGTTAACATTGGAGATCAAGTTTTACTTTCCTCTCCAAGCCATCGACCTTCTCCCCTCACTCCAAAGTGGACAGGACCATATAGAGTAATTCTGACAACTCCTACAGCAGCTAAACTTGAAGGCTTCCCACATTGGATTCATTTGTCTAATTTTAAACTTTTTATCCGCCTTCATCAAAATAGCCAGGCAAAAGAAACAAATTCTTAAAAAGACAGCTCCAAGCATCCTTTGAAGCCAGCCAGAGCAGAAGCCAAGATGGTAAACAAGGGGTGGAACCCCAGGTAAAAAAAAAATAGGTTTTTCAACTCTGCAATTGAAGCTGCCACTCCATGAGGATGCATTGCAGATAAAACAAAGACCATTCCCCACACCCTGTGGGAGGCCAAGTAGGCAAAATACAGGACACTTTAATCCTTTCCCTTTCCCAGACCTCGGAAGGATCCACAGACTTTAACATGCAGGTAGCAGACAATAGAATCCCTTAGCAGAAGAAAGGAACCATTCAAAAGTTTCTTTATCCCTCCTTTCCTCTTAGCCTGTTACTCCCAAAGTTCTATCACAGCAAACAATAGAATCCCTTAGCAAAAGAAAAAAACATTCACACACCCAGCTATCTCAAGGTTTACTTTCAAGCTTCCTTCTCCTTTCTTTCCTCTTAGCCTGTCACTCCTCTCAGTCCTTGTGTCAGCAGGAAGTAGAAAAGACCATGACAACCTCTTCCTGACCATAAACCCAGTTTATATATATATATCAAAGGGTGAAAATGTAAGGATTTCCAAAGCTTCCATTCACCTGGAATGTAACAGAGTCAACTATGCCCCAGGATGTGGCTATTCAAATATAGGCAAACCCACCCTCTTAAAGAAAGTGCTCACACAATTCCCCCCTCTTCTACTTCTTTCTCTGCTCCCTTCTGCCCCTATCTCTGCCTGCTGCTTTAATACACTCTCGTGTGGTACTCCCAGTTTTGAGATTCCATTCTTGTGCCACGTGCAAAAAACTAACATCTAGTTCTGGCTATTATGAATAAAGCTATAATAAAGACATTTAAGCATGTTTCTTTGTAATATGATAGGTATCCTTTGAGAATATGCCCAGGAGTGGTACAGCTGGTCTTGAGTAGATTGATCTCATATTGATTTTCAAAATAAATACACAAGTTTTTACTCTTACTAGTAATGGAGAGTTCCCTTTCCTCCATACCCTCCCCAACATGAGCTTTCATTTGTGTTTTTCATCTTATCATTTCTGAATAAAACACAACTGGGAAAAAATAAACAAAATAATTCCTAATGATATTTTGTTATACTCATAGATCAGTGCCTAGACCAAATATCATGAGGGGGTCATTATCCTGCAACTGATGGGAGCAGATGCAGACAAATAGCCCCACACTTGGTAGAGCCAGAGTGACCATATTGAAGGTTAGGGCAGGATTTTAGGTGCCAGAAATATAGGGAACAAGAGAACACAGCCCACAAAATTACCTAAGCAGGGCTCATAGGGAATCATAGTGACTGAAGCAACAAACAAATACTCTGTGTGGAGCTGAGGTAGGTCTTCTGCAGATACTTTATGATTACTTAGTTTGATACTCTTGTGGGACTTCTAAAAGTAGAAGTGGGTTTAGGTGTCTCAGACACTATTGCCTATTTTTAGAACACTTTCCCATCTACTTGCTTGCCTTTTCCCACACTGATAGAAGAGTGTGTTTCTATATTTACTGTAACTTTCTATATAGTGTTCAATTGATATCCTTGGGAAGCCTGCTGTTTTTTAAGGGAAATAACGGAATTAATCTTGGGGAGAGAGTAGGTGGGAGGAAGGTCCTAGAAGAAGTGGAAGGAGGCAAAATGTGATTAGATTAGGTAAAATATATGAGAGAAGGATAAAAGTAAAAACAAAAGAAATGTTTTTAATAATTTTATTTAATTGCCATACTGTCATTATACCTAAAAGCTATACCTTATTAAACTTATAAAATTAAATTCTTTAAGATTGATAACATATATGTTTAAATTTCACTTATTCTCAAATATAATTAAAAATAAGCAAACATAAAAACTTTTCTTTATGTTTACAAACTTATTTTATAATTTATTTATATATTTAGCATTTATAATTCATTTATATTAGTTAAGACCCAAATGAGGTCTAATCATTACATTTGACTATCATGTTTCTTGTGCTAAGTATTTTTTTCTGGTCATAACTCAAATTATGCAATTCATTGAGAAAACGACCAGATCATATAATGTGGAGTCTAACCCACAGTATATATTTGACAGAAGTCTGTCTCATGACATTATTTAATGTACTGTATCCCTTATATCTCTATCATTTATGTTTACAATATGCTTCTAGGTGGTGCTAGATGCTTACTTGTATTCATCTTCAATTCTTGGCAAGAATAGTTTGTAAGTAATAGATTAAACACCTTATTGCATCCCATTCCATCTGATTGTTGACCATCTTACTTTCAGTAATTTAAACCATTATTATGGACACAAGTGCTCTCTCTGTAATTTTTCTATGTTGTGTTAGGTTTCCCAGGCACCTTTGAGCCTAAAGGTTTGTACCTGTCTGCGGCTCACCTGCATTTCTTACATGTTTCCTTCTTCAGGGGTGAGTTGGTGACTAGCTAAATCCACCCTCCTTCTACCTGTCTGTCCTCTGATCCTCCACCCACTTCTATGGTTGCTCTACATAGGCCAAATCAGCTCCTTTATTTACATCATACAGAGAACATTTCCACCAAACTTCCTCTTTTCTCTCTAATCAAAAAGGAAGGTTTCAATTTCCATATAGCAAAATTACATACAACAGAACAGCTCTCAAGCAAGAATTGCAGTCACAATATCTAGTCTATTTGTATTCACAAAATTAAAGAGAATATTCCATTATCTATATTATCACTGTGAGTCTAAAGTTTCATATCTAATATACCTTTTAAACTAAAAAAAAACTATACCTATAATTATTAAACCTTCAACCCCATCAAACACCACGGAAGGATATAATATTACCCAAATAAACAGGAACTGCAAGCAAAGTCCAAAGTCTAGAAAATGACAGAGATGACACTTGTCTGCCTGGATAAAATTTCCTTGTAATTTTGGGACAACATCTTCAACCTTTATGGTCTAAAGTCTGTGGCCTACCATTCAGTGATGCAGGAAATCTGACAGTCCATCACTTGCTTCTCCTTGTGTCCTGAAGAATGCCTGGCAATTATTTTTCTGCAGAGCAGGAACCTGAAGGACCATCTCGGCCTGTTTTGCTAAAGTTAAGAGGTCACTTTCCTATGGAACCTGCATGTCCAGTTTATATAGCATACTATCAAGCAGTCAATACCAGAACAGTTTCTTGTCCAGTGGCTAACTGTTGCCACAAAGTAAATTTCACATGAAGTTTCTTCAGTTCCCACTAATTTTCTGAAATACATTGGTGCTGCCAGGAGGAGACCTGTCTCACTGTCCAGAAAAGTCTAAGTTCTTAAAATAATTTAAATACCATATTCTGCATGTCTTTGAAGTGTTTTAAGACTACCTATCTAATTAAAATATATCTATGTATACCTACAAAACCTAACATGACTATAATTTTGGTTATCATAGATGACTATTAATCTGCATTTATCAATTACACATTACAATTTTAAATGAGTTACATTAGCATCATACCTTAATCAAGAGTAGAAAAATACATACAGCATAACAAAATTGACTTTAAGTTTATATCAATAAACCAAAATCCACTTATCTTTTCTTATCATTTCTATATCATATTCTCCTCACTTTTTTAAACAAAAGATTGACTATGACCATTAACTATTTATAATGAAAACAAACATTAATAAGCAATATTTTTTGGAAATGGGACATAGCATTTTTTCTTTTATTACTTCCTGCTGACAAAGGATGTTGGCGATCTCATGGGGTCTTCAGTCTGGATCATATCAACTGGCATCTTGGAAGCTGATCTTTTCATCAGAAAATTTTCAGGTGGCCTTGGCAAATGGAACCACATTTGCCTGCAACCAATCCACAGGTTTTGATCTTCTGTGGAGACAAAAAAAGAAACTCTTTTCCCAAACAACATATTCTTATAAACAGATTTAAAAGTCAAGATATCTTTAAAGTATAAGTATTTGTTTAACTTAGCAGCCTTAGCAATTAATTGTCTTTCTGCAGTTAGCTCAATAAAAGTTAAAACAGTAAAAGTAAACACAATAACTATAATCCAGATTTTTTATCTGCCATTTTAACGTGGTCTTCTATCTTTATTTCTATTTCTCTTTCTTAAAGGGCTTTCTTTACCATTTTTTTCCTCTCTCTGTGAAGCCTATGCATATTTTATATAAATTGTACCCTGTTTAGAAGTTTTGTGAGTCTAAATCTGTTTTTATTGAGAATTCTTAATCATTTTCTAACCCAAAGTGCTTTTAAAATGTCAGTATCACTTTAATTGCTGACTCTGCCACTTTTGGCGGCTTTTTAATATGGTGGAGATGCCCACTGCATCTCTCTTGCTGCCAGCAACCAGAGGAGACTCAGGAAATGCTGCTACCAGAAAAACTGTTTTTGACTCAGTTTCCTTTCTGTTCAGTATAAGCAGAAATCTTAAATCAATCACACTTATGCCAAGCCTTCAGTGAAACATTTGGGTTTAAGCTGTGTGCAGTGAATGCACCATTTTTAAGTTCCCACCTGAACATCATGCTGCCTCTATACCATAAATCAATTCAAATATGCAATTAAGAAAGTTGCTTTTGGCTCTGTTTCAGTGATCTAGAACTCTTTTCAAACTTTGCAAACTTTCTTAGGCTTTATGCAGATGTTCGCCCCATGTTGGGAAGCCATCTGTTGTATTAGGTTTCTCAGGCCTTTTGGGGACTGAAAGTTTGGACCTTCCCTCGGCTCACCTGGATTTCTTATATGTTTCCTTCTTCAGGGGTCAGATGGTAACTGGCTAACTCCACCCTCCTTCTACCTGTTTGTCCTCTGATTCTCCACCTACTTCTATGGTGCTGTCTGTAGGCCAAAACAGCTCCTTTATTTACATCATACAGAGAACATTTCTGCCACACTTTTATTATGCTTATAATCAACATTTCTCTAAATGATTTACTGTTGATTATTTTGTCATAGTATAATGTGACAATAGAGATAGTAGATGCTTTCCATAGTTCTTCTTGGATTATTAAACTTGGAGACTGCTATAAAGAAAAATTTTATCTCACTAATTTTATCTAATTAGCTTATTATATAGTTTATAAGGGATTAGAGGATAAATGCTTAAATTTTCTTTCACTATTTTTTTACTTTCAGATCAATGTTTTAATGTGTTAGTAACTTTTTATGTTACCTAATGAGATTTAATCATCAATAATTTATGTATTTTTTTTTCTGTTTTGATCCACCAAAGGCATTATAGGTCAAATTTTGCCATTTTTAGGTAGTGAGGGCTCTCTATAATTAACTTTTATATTCAAATTTTACTTAAATTCAAACTGAGTTCTCTCTTTGATATATATTCATTGTTGACAATTATTGCTTTTGAATTGTGATATGTGGCTGCTGAAATTTATGATATACTTCAACAGGCTTGTTACCAGACACACATTTAATTGTGTTCAATATTTATTTTAGCATACAGAATATTATTAGTTCTCTCAGATTTCTTCATGTCTATTTATCTATCCATTTTTCTGTCTGTCTATCTGTCTCTCTATCTATCTATCTATCTATTTATATTGCATACCATTTACAAGTCTAGATATGTTGAAAATTCTGAGATAATTGCAGGAAGGCACAACATAGTACATCCAAGAAATAAAATGGTATTACCCAAATGCCATTTCAATACAAGTGTGAATTATCCCATGAGTCTAGTGCTACTGCCTACATAATTTATACTCTAATATATATATATATGTATATATGTTCATTCTTGACAAGTATTACTTTTGAATTGTGATATATGGCTGCTGAATATATATATATATATATATATTTACACACAAGAGTATAAGTATTATTATGTATATAAGTTATGTGAATATATATACATATATATATATTCAAGCAGGCCAAAAGATTAAATTAGAAGACATTGTTGTCAGTTTTCAGTGAATTTATGGAACATAAAGGTCAGTAAGCCAAAGTCAATTTCTGGACTATTGTACTACAAACTCTCTAAGTGTTTAATATATACAGATTGATTATATAATGTGATGTATATATCCATATATATATGTGTTTGCACATATATTTATATATATTCACAGAAAAACTTTGGGGAGCTGCTTTTTACCTTTACCTTTGTAGTCAGTATTTGAGTCAACCTCATATTGCCAAACTTGCCTAAAATCTTTACCCACTGAGTCATATCAGCAATCCTATTTGTGTTGTCAGAGACTGCTTTCAGAATCCACTAGTTTTACAAGCAGATGTTTTATCATGTTCAATAATAAAACTTCAGGGGGCATTACAATCCTTGACTTCAATTTATATTATAGAGCTACAGTAATAAAAACAGTATGGTACTGGCATAAAAACAGACTTGTGGGTCAAGGAAATCCAATCAAAAACCACAACCTTAATCCACACACCTATGAATGCCTGATTTTTTGTCAAAGAAGCAAAAAAAATATACACTGGAAAAAAGACAGTATCTTCAACGAATGGTATTGCCATCTCTGGAGCGCAGTAAATGCAAATAGATCCATATCTCTTACCCTGCACAAAACTCAAATCCAAGTGGATCAAAGACCTCAACAAAAACTCAGTTACACTGAACTTAAGAGATAAGAAAGTGGAAAACACCCTTGAACGCATTGGCACAGGTGACCACTTCCTAAATATAAAACCAGTAGCAATGGCACAAAGAACAACATTTAAAATGGGAACCTCCTGAAACTTAGAAGCATTGGAAAGACAAAGGACACAGCGAATAAGACAAAACAGTAGCATACAGAATGGAAAAAGATCTTCACCAACCCTACATCTAACAGAGGACTGATCTCTAGAATATATAAAGAACTCAAGAAACTAGAGACTGAAAAAAATCCCAAATGATCTAATTTTAAAAATGGGGTTCAGGGCTAAAAAAGGAATTCTCTTGCTGTGAAGGAGATGGGGAAAAGAGAGAGTGAATGGGAGGGGTGGGAGAGAGAAAAAAGAAAATAAATATTTATATAATACATATATATAAACTAAAGCAATATAGTATTACAAATAGACATAAATTAAGTGAATTTTACAAAGCTTAGATAAATGAAGAACTTATCATAGTTTTAGTAAATGTACAGAGCTGAATTAGAAAAAAGTACTTTTACCATGGAATTTATAGTTTTTAAAATTAAATTGTTTTTTTAAAGAACTGCTCAACATTCTTTGCCACCTGAGAAATGTAAATCAAAACAACTATGAGATACCATCTTATACCTGACAAAATGGCTACGAGCAAAATCACAGATGACAGCTTATGCTGGAAGGCAGGTAGAACAAGTACCATAGCACTGAGTTACATAACTTATACAATAAAACATTTCCTCCCAGAGCAAGACCAAACCTCTCCTAATCTTTCCTAAATAGTTTATCAACTGAGAACCAGACTTTTAAATACATGAACCTACAGGAGTTATTCTAATTTAAACTACCACAACATGCATTATATTTTTATTTAGATTACTGTATTTAAAAGATGTATCAATAACTTCTCAGCTCCTGCAAAAAGCATTCAAATGTAAATTCTATTCTTCTTAAAGTACTAATATATATTAAGAACAAGTAGTGGTCTTTATAGACCGGGGTAAACAGAAACATATTTAAACATTGCTTTTAAGTAAACAAGATACTACCAAAATGTAGATTTTTGTAAATCCAGAATGTTGAAAAGCAATGCTGAGAAATTCTATAACTTGGACACCCGTCTGGAGACTCACTCTCTGGAACTGGGGTCAATCCCTACAATGTGATCTCAGATTCTCCCTAGTAGACAGGACTAGAGTATGGTTGTGAGGGGCTCCTTCAGCCACACCTAAAAGAGGGAATCTTGCATGGTCAGGGCCCAACTTAAGGGCAAACTGCATCATCAGAGAAGGACTGAGGCTTTGAAATTCACACCCCTACCCAAAGCAGAGTCAGAGATCCAGATCAAGCTGGCCACTTGCTCAAAGGAGACTGGAGACACACAAGTTCTCTTGCCACAACTGACTGGGAGCTGCCTAATCATAAACCACTGAAGCCATGGGAAGCTGCCAGTGTAAAAATACATATAAAATATAAAGAACAACCAGGCAACACAAGAAAAACTGGTGGCTCTACAACTACAAGACCTGAACAGAGCAATGAAGAGGAAAACATAAAGAATCAACACCAAAAACACCTTTATGAAGATTATTGAAGACTTCAAAAAAGATATTAAAAATTCCCTTAAATAAATAGAATACAAACAAAAAATTGGAAGAGATGAACATGTCCTTGTAAGAGAACCAAGAAAAGGTAAACAAAAAATGAAAGAAACATTACAGAAACTAAAAACTGAAATAGAAGGAATAAAAAGGCACGAAATGAGGAAAAGGTGGAAATAGAAATTCTAATGAAAAGAGCTTGAACTACAGATACAAGCATTACTAATAGAATCCAAGAGATGGATGAGAGAATCTCAGGAGTAGAAGACTCAGTAGCAGAAATAGATATATCAGTCAAAGAAAATACTAAAACCAAAAAAGCTATAACTCAAAATGTCATGAAATCTGGGACATCATTAAAAGACCTAACTTGAGAATAATCAGAATAGAGGAAGGAGAAGAATACCAGCTCAAAGGCACAGATAATGTTTTCAATAAAATCAGAGAAGAAAACTTCCCTAACCTGAAGAAGGAAATGCCTATGAAGATAAAAGAAGCTTACAGAACACTAATAGATATGAACCCCCCCAAAAGTCAGTGTACCACATTATAATCAAACTACAAAACATATAGAACAAAAAAAATTTAAGAGCTTCAAAAGAAAATGGCCAACTTACTTATAAAGGCAGACCCATGAGAATAACACCTGAGTATAATGGAAATGATGAAAGCTAGAAGGGCTTGGTCAGAAGTTGTACAGACGCTAAAAGAGCATGGCTGCCAACTGAGACTACTATACCCAGGAAAATTATCAATCACCATAGATGGAGGAAACAAGATATTTCATGGCAAAGTCAAACTGAAACAATAACTGTTTACCAATTCAGCTCTCCAGAATGCATTAGAAAGAAAACTACAACTTAAGGATTCCAGATACACCCATGAAACCATGAACATACAATAACCCCAAGAAGCAAAGGACACAGAAAGGAAATATATACGAACTACCACCAAAAATAGAAGAAAACATCAATCAGTGGTCACTAATATTCCTTAATATCAATGAGATCAACTGACATATAAAAAGACACACACTAAAAACATGGGTGCAAAAACAGAAGCCATCCTTCCACTGCATACAAAAAAACACAACTCAATCACAAAGACAGACACAGGCTCAGAGTAAAAGGATGGGAAAAGATTTTCCAATCATATGGCCCTAAGAAATAAACTGGGACTGCCATCCTAATATCTAACAAACTAGATTTTAGCTAAAAGTAATTAAAAGGGACCAAGATGGACATTACTTCTTTATGGCAGGAAAAATTGGTCAAGAGAAGATTTCAATCCTGAATACTTATGCCACTAAGATAATGGCCCTTACCTATGTAAAAGAAACACTGCTAAATCTCAAATCACACCCTAATAGTGGGAGACTTCAATACCCCACTTCCACCCCTGGATAGGTCAACAAGACAGAGACTCAACAAAGAAATAAGGAGTCTAACAGAGGTTATGATGCAAATGGATTTAATAGATATTTTAAAAAGCTTCCACCAAAATTCTAAGGAAAACACATATTACTCAAGTCCTCAAGGAACTTTCTCTAAAATTGACCACATAATTGGTCATAAAACAAATATCAACAGATACAAAACTATGGAAATAATTCCTTGTATCATATAGGACCACCAGGGCCTAAAGTTGGAGTTCAACAACATTAAAACTCACAGAAAGTCTACCAACTCAAGGAAATTAAACATCACTCACCTGAACCACCTCTGGGTCAAGGAAGAAATTAAGAAAGAAACCAAAGTCTTCCTAGAATTTAATGAAAATGAATCCACAATGTACCCACACTTGTGGACCCAAAGAAAGCAGTCTTCAGTGAAAAATTCATAGCACTAGATGCCTATATGAAAAGCCTAGAGAAATCCCGTACTAGAAAATTATCAGCACAGTTGAAAGCCTTAGAACAATTACAAGCAAACTCACCTAGAAGGAGTAGATGGCAGGTAATAATCAATCTTATAGGTGAAATCAATACAATTGAAACAGAAAGAACAATACAAAGAATCAATGAATCAAAAAGTTGGTTCTTTGAGAAAGTCAACAAGATAGTCACTCTTCCAAACTAATCAGAAAGCAGAGAGAGAGAGAGAAGCCAAATCAACAAAATCAGAAATGAAA
This sequence comes from Sigmodon hispidus, assembly GCA_004025045.1. Classification (NCBI taxonomy): domain Eukaryota; kingdom Metazoa; phylum Chordata; class Mammalia; order Rodentia; family Cricetidae; genus Sigmodon; species Sigmodon hispidus. The sequence continues at coordinate 29,094 of PVIH01012912.1, read as the reverse complement.
AGGGGGACATAACAACAGACCCCCAGAAAATACAGAGAAGATTATAAGGTCATACTTTGAAAATCTCTATTCCAAAAAATAGAAAAGCTTGTTGTAGTATGTTTTTCCCGGCCTGTTTGGGTCTGGAGATTTGTGACCTGGCACATGTGTGTGCCGGCGGTGTGGAGCCTGGTCTGTGCGCCCGCAGCTTTTGCCCCCCAAAAGAAATGAATCACACGTTTATATACTTTACACTGCTTGGCCCATATCTTAAGCACATTACTAGCTAGCTCTTTCTTCTTAAATCAACCCATTTCCATGAATCTACCCACCCCGTGGCTTGCAGCCCGTGGCTCACCTGAATTCCTACATGCTTCTTCTTCGGGGGACAGATGGCGACTAGTAAACTCCACCCCTTCTTCCTACCTAGCTGCCTCTGATTCTCCACCCACTTCTATGGTGCCCTGCATGGGTCCAAACAGTCATTTATTTACATGGTACAGAGAACATTCCACCACATTTCCTCTTTTCTGTCTAATTAAAAAAAAAGGTTTCAATTTCCATATAGCAAAATTACACACAACAGAACAGCTCTCAAGCAAGAATTACAGTCACAATATCCAGTCTATTTGAATTCCAAAATTAAAGAGAATATTCCATTATCTATCTTATCATTGTGAGTCTAAAGTTTCATATCTAATATACCTTTTGAATTAAAAAGAACTATACCTACAATTATTAAACCTTCAACCACATCAAAGACCACAGAAGAATATAATATTATGCAAATAAACAGGAAGTGCAAGCAACTTCCAAAGTCTATAAAATGACAGAGATGACATTTATCTGCATGGACAGTCACCCAAAGTTCCTTTGTAACGTTGGGGCATCCATCTTCAGCCATTAGGCCCAAAGTCTCTGGCAAACCTTTCAGTGATGCAGGAAATCTGACACAGTCCATCAGTTGCTTCTTCTTGTGTCCTGGAGAATGTCTGGCAATGTTTTCTGCAAAGCAGGAACCTGAAGGACCATCTCGGCTTGTTCTGCCCACATTCAGAGGTCACTTTCCTATGGAACCTGCATGTCCAGTTCATACAGCATACTATCAAGCAGTCAATACCAGAACAGTTTCTTGTCCGGTGGCTAACTGTTGCCACAAAGTAAATTCCACATGAAGTTTCTTCAATGCCCATCCTTTCTCTGAAATACATTGGTGGTGCCAGGAACAGACCTGTCTCACTGTCCAGAAAAGTCTAAGGTCTTAAAATATTTTAAATGCCATATTCTGCATGTCTTTGAAGTGTTTGAAGACTACCTATCTAATTGAAATATATCTTTGCATACCTACAAAAACCTAACAAACATGACTATAAGTTTGCTTATCATAGATGACTATTAATCTGCATTTCTCAATTACATATTACAATTTTAAATGAGTTATATCAGCATCATACCTTAATCAAGAGTAGAAAAATAAAAACAACATAACAAAATTAACCTTAAGTTTATATCAATGAGTCAAAATTCACTTATCTTTTCTAATCATTCCTATATCATATCCTCCTCCTCCATTTTTTTTAAAGAAATTGACTATGACCATTAACCATTTATAATAAAAACAAGTATTAATAAGTAATATTTTTGGGAATTTGGACGAAGCTCTTTCTTTTACTACTTCCTGCTGTCAAAGGACGATGACCATCTGATGGGGTTTTGAAGCTGGATCATCTCAACTGGCTTCTTGAAAGCTGAGAATGTTCATTCAGGTGGCCTTGGTAGATGGAACCACATTTGCCTAGAACCAATCCACAGGTTTTGATCTTCTGTGGAGACAAAAGCAGAAACTCTTTTCCCAAGTAACATATTATTATAAACAGATTTTAAAGTCAAGACATCTTTAAAGTATATGTATTTAGCAGCCCCAGCAATCAACCATGTTTCTGCAGTCAGCTCATTTAAAGTAAAAAAATCAAAAGAAAACAAAACAAACACAATCCAGACTCTCTGTTTATTTGCCATCTTTACATGGCCTTTTTTTAAAATCTTTATTTCTATTTCTCTTTCTTAAAGGGTTTTCTTCACCCTTTTTTCTTTTTTTTCTCTCTCTCTCTCTGAAGCCTATGCGTATTTTACATACATTGTACCCCGTTTAGAGGTTTTGAGAGTCTAAATCTGTTTTATTGAGAATCCTTACTCATTTTCTAACCCAAAGAGCTTTAAAATGTCTGTATCACTTTAATTGCTGACTCTGCCCCTCTTGGCAGCTTTTCAATATGGCGGAGGAGCCCGCTGCCGGTCTGCCGCTGTCGGCAAAGAGCAGGCTCAGGAAATGCTGCTACGAGAAAAACCTTTTTAAACTGTTTCCTTTCTGTTAGTATAAACAGAAACCTTAAATCAATCATACTTGTGCCAATCCTGTCGTGAAATGTATGAGTTTAAGCTGTGTGCCACAGGCACGCCATTTTTAAATTCCTGCCTGAACACCACGCTGTCTCTGTACCATAAATCAATTCAAATACGCAATTAAAAAAACGTTTTAAACTTTCTCAGGCTTTATGCGGGTGTTCCTGCCCCACGTTGGGAAGCCATCTGTTGTAGTATGTTTTTCCCGGCCTGTTTGGGTCTGGAGATTTGTGACCTGGCACACGTGTGTGCCGGCGGTGTGGAGCCTGGTCTGTGCACCTGCAGCTTTTGCCCCCCAAAAGAAATGAATCACACGCTTATATACTTTACACTGCTTGGCCCATATCTTAAGCACATTACTAGCTAGCTCTTTCTTCTTAAATCAACCCATTTCCATGAATCTACCCACCACGTGGCTTGCAGCCCGTGGCTCACCTGAATTCCTACATGCTTCTTCTTCGGGGGACAGATGGCGACTAG
>PVIH01012912.1:0-26132 GCA_004025045.1 Sigmodon hispidus | reverse complement strand
GGATTCTCCACCCACTTCTACGGTGCCCTGCATGGGTCCAAACAGTCATTTATTTACATGGTACAGAGAACATTCCACCACAAAAGCTAGAAGAAATGGACAGCTTTCTGGACAGGTATGATTTACCAAAATTAAATGAAGAACAAATTAATTACTGAAACAGGCCTATAAGCTTTAAGGAAACTGAAGCTTGTGGTAGGAATGTTCTCTGTGTACTGGGAATAAAGAACTGCTTTGGTCTGTGAAGAGCACCACAGAAGTGGGTGTAGAATCAGAGGCAGTCAAGTAGGAAGAAGGGTAGAGTTTGCCAGTCGCCATCCGTCCCCCAAAAAGCAGCATGTAGGAGAAACAGGTGAGCCACAGGCAGTGGCCACGTGGTGGGAAGATGAATAAAAATGTGTTAAATTAAGATAAAAGAGTTAGCTAGTAATGTACTTAAGATATGGGCCAAACAGTGTTAAAATATATAATCGTGTAATTTTATTTCTTTTGGGGGACAAAAGCCACGGGCACACTGACCAGGTTCCAAACCACCAGCGCTGCATGCACGCCAGGTTACAAACTCCAGACACAAACATCCTGGACCCAAAATGGGCCGGGAAAAAAACATATTACAACAGAAGCTGTCATTAAAATCTCCCAATTAAAAAAAGCCCAGGTCCAGATGGTTTCAGTGCTGAATTCGAACAGACATCCAAAAAATAACTATTATCAGTACTTCTCAAACTACTCACATAGAAGAAATTAAAGGAATATTGCTAAATTCCTTTTATGTGACCACAAGTACCCTAATAATCAAGCCACTCAAAGACGCTACAAAGAAGGAGAATTATAGACAAAATTTTCACATGAATATTGATACTAAAATTCTCAACAAAACATTGGCAAACTGTATACAACAATATGTAAAGAATATCAACTACCATAATCGAGTAGGCTTCATCCCAGAAATGCAGGGATGTTTCAACATACAAAAAAAAAAAAAGCTATGAATATCATCTATCATATATACAAACGGAAGGAAACAAACGATATGATAATATCCTTACACCATAAAAAATCCTGTGACAGCTCATCAGTTCTGGCTCCACCTCCTGGACCAGGTGCTGTCTGCAGAGTCCCAGAGCAATCTGTAGCAGGGGCAGATAAAGTCTGACTGTCACCATACCCACAGCTGCTGCTGAAGGAATTTGCATGGCTACCCACCTCGACCTCGAACTGAGCAAACAGATAACTACAGAGGTCCCTGCAGGACAGAATCAGAACCCGCCCAAAGGTGAGGATGGTTCACTAGGCCTAAGCCCCTATATCACAGCCAGGGAGGGAGAGTTGAACTCCCATAGGTTTCGGTTACACTTCCGGGACCAGGTGCTGTCTGCAGAGTAAGTCCCAGCACACTCTGTAGCACAAACAGATAAAGACTGCCTGTCACCATACCCACAGCTGCTGCTGAGGGAATTTGCACAGCTACCCACCTCCACCTCCAACTGAGTGAATAGATAACTTCTGGGGTCTCTGAAGGGCAGATTCAGACCCTGCCCAGAGAGGTGACAGGAGGCACACAAGCCCCAGTGCCACAACTGACAAGGAGCCATCTAATTGTGAACCACTGAAGCCATAGGCAAACGTCAGTGCAAAAAATTATATAATAATACAAAGGACAACATGGTAACTCCAGAAGAGAGTGGCGATCTTACAAATACAAGACCTGAACTGAGCAATGAAGAGGAAACGGAAGGAAGCAACACCAAAAATTGCTTTTTGATGAACATCGAAGCTTTCAAATAAGATATGAAATATAGCCTTAAAGAAATAGAAGAAAATACAAACAAAAAAAATGGAAGAGATGAACAAATCTGTGAAAGAAACATGCCAGGAACCAAAAGCTGAAATAAAAGCTGAAATAGAAGCAATAAAAAAGGAACAAAATGAGGCAAAGATGGAAATAGAAAATCTGAAGAAAAAAGCTGGAACCACAGATACAAGCAGAGCAAACAGAGTTCAAGAGATGAAAGATAGAATCTCTGAAGTGGAAGACTCAGTAGCTCAAATAGATATATCAGTCAAAGAAAATAGTAAAACTAAAAAAGCCATAACTCAAAATGTTCAGGAAATCTGGGACACCATGAAAAGACCTAATTTGAGAATAATAGAAATCGAAGAAGGAGAAGAATACCAGCTCAAAGGCACAGATAATGTTTTCAATGAAATCATAGAAGAAAACTTCCCTAACCTGAAAAAGGAAATGCCTGTAAAGATACATGAAGCTTACAGAACACCAAATAGATACGACCACAAAAAAAAGTCAGTACGTCACATTATAATCAAGCCACAAAACATGTAGAACAAAAAAAAAATTAAGAGCTGCAAAAGAAAAGGGCCAACTCACATATAAGGCAGACCATCAGAATAACACTTGACTATTCAATGGAAATGATGAAAATTAGAAGGGATTGGTCAGAAGTTATACAGACGCTAAAGCAGCCTGGCTGCCAAACTAGAATACTATACCCTGCAAAATTATCAATCACCATAGATGGAGTAAATAAGGTATTTCAGGAAAAGTCAGACTGAAGGAATATCTATCTACCAATCTATCACTACAGAGAGTATTAGATGAAAAACTCTAATCTAAGGACCCCAGATAAACCAATGAAATCACAAATAATCAATAATTCCACAGAAGAATACCCTAGTGAAAGGAAATACAAACAAGTTACCACCAAAAGTGGCAGGAAATATGAATCAATGGTCACTAATTTCCCTTAATATCAATAGTCTCAACTCTCCTATAAAAGGTCACACACTAACAAGATAGATAAAACAACAGAAGCCATCCTTCTGTTGCCTACAAGAAACACACCTCAACCACAAAGACAGACACAAGCTTAGAATAAAGGGTGGGGAAAGGTTTTCCAGTCAAACAGTCCTATGAAACAAGCAGGGGTTGCAATCCTATTATCTAACAAAGTAGACATTATGCTAAAAGAAATTAAAAAGGATAAAGATGGTCACTACTTATTCATCCCAGGAAAAATTGGTCTAGAGGAGATTTCAATCTTAAATATTTATGCCCCTAATATAAGTACACCTACTTATGTAAAAGAAACACTGCTAAGGCTCGAATCCCACATCTATTCTTACACCCTAAAGTGGGAGACATCAATACACCACTTTCAACCCTGGATAGAACAACCAGACAGAGTCACAACAGAGAAATAAGGAGTCTAAAAGAGGTTATGATGCAAATGGATTTAATAGATATCTACAGAAGCTTCCACCCAAAGGCAAAGGAATATATGTATTTCTCAGTTCCTCATGGAACTTTCTCCAAAATTGACCACAAGCAAATATCAGCAGATACAAAAAAATGAAAATAATCCCTTGTAACATATCGGACCACCAAGGCCTAAAAGATAGAGTTCAACAACATCAAAACACAAAGAAAGCCTACCAGCTCATGGAAACTAAACATCACTCAGCTGAACCATCTCTGGGTCAAGGAAGAAAATAAGAAAGAAATCAAAGTTTTCCTAGAACTCAATGAAAATAAATCTACAACGTATCCAAACTTGTGGGACACAATAAAAGCAGTCTTAAGTGGATAATTCATAGCGCTAAATGCCTGTATGAAACACCTTGAGAAATCCCACACTAGAGACCTAATAGTGCAGCTGAAAGCTTTAGAAAAATTAGAAGTGAACTCACCTAGAAGGAGTAGATGGCAGGAAATAATCAAACTTAGAGCTGAAATCAATACAATTGAAACAAAAAGAACAATACAAAGAATCAATGAATCTAAGAGTTGGTTCTTTGAGAAAGTTAACAAGATAGATAAACCCTTAGCCAAACTAATCAAAAAACAGTGATAGAGTGTTCAAATCAACAAAGTCAGAAATGAAAAGGGGGACATAACAACAGACCCCCAGGAAATACAGAGAATTATCAGATCATATTTTATAAATCTGCATTCCACAAAAATGGAAAACCTAGGAGAAATAGACAGCTTTCTGGACAGGTACAATCTACCAAAATTAAATGAAGATCAGATTAATTACCTAAACAGGCCTATAACCCTTAAGGAAATTGAAGCTGTTTTTAAAAACCTCCCCAAAAATAAAAGCCACGGTCAAGATGGTTTCAGTGGCAAATTCTACCAGACATTCAAAGGAAAATTACTACCGTTACTCCTCAAAATATTTCACACAGTAGAAACTAAAGGAATATTGCCAAATTCCATTTATGAGGCCACAATTACCCTAATACCCAAGCCCCTCAAAGACAAAACAAAGAAAGAAATTACAGACCATTTTCTCTCATGAATATTGATGCGAAAATTCGCAACGAAATTTTGGCAAACCGTATGCAACAATGTATAAAAAATATCATCCATCACAACCAAGTAGGTTTCATGCCAGAAATGCAGGGCTGGTTTAACATACGAAAAACTGTAAATTTTATCAATCATATAAACAAATTAAAGGAACATAACCACATGATCATATCCTTAGATGCGGATAAGCCTTTGACAAAATCCAAAACTCCTTTATGATTAAAGCCCTGGAGAGATCAGGAACACAGGGAGAATACCTAAATATAATAAAGGCGATTTACAAGAAGCAGACAGCCAGTATCAAACTTAATGTAGAAAAATTAAAGCAATCCCACTAATGTCAGGAACTAGACAAGGATGTCCTCTCTCCCCTTATCTATTCAATATAGTTCTCGAAGTTTTAGCTAAAGCAATAAGGGAACGAAAAGAGATTAAGGACATACAAATTGGAAAAGAAGAATTGAAGCTATCTCTATTTGCAGATGATATGATTGCATACATAAGTGACCCACAAAATTCTTCCAAGGAACTGCCACAGCTGATAAACACCTTCAGCAATGTAGCAGGATACAAGATCAACTCAAAGCAATCAGTAGCCCTCCTATACACTAAAGATAACAGGGCTGAAAAAGAAATAAGGGAAACATCACCCATATAATAGCTGCAAATAGTATTAAATACCTTAGAGTAACTATAACCAAAGTAGTAACAGATCCATTTGACAAAAACTTTAAATCACTGAAGAAATTGAAGACGATATCAGAAAATGGAAAGCTCTCCCATATTCCTGGATAGGTAGGATCAACATAGTAAAAATGGCAATTCTACCAAAAGTAACCTAAAGATTCAGTGCACTTCCTATCCAAATCACAACACAATTTTCCACAGAACTTGAAAACACAATACTCAATTTTGTTTGGAATAACAGGAAATCTAGAATTGCCAAAACAATTTTGCTTAACAGAAGAACCTCAGGAGGCTTCATCATTCCTGACTTCAAGTTACACTATAGAGCTACAATAATAAAAACAGCCTGTTACAGGCATAAAAACTGACTTGTGGATCAATGAAATCAAACTGAAGATCCCGACATAACTTCAAAACCTTTGAAAACCTTATCTTTTACAAAGTGGCCCAAAATAATCACTGGAAAAATGATAGTATCTTAACCAAATGGTGTTGGCATAGCTGGAAGTTAGTGTGTAGAAAAATGCAAATGGATCAAACCCTATTGCCCTGCACAAAACTCAAATCCAAGTGGATCAAAGACCTCAACAGAAACTTAGTCACCCAGAACCTGATAGAATAGAAAGTGGGAAATACCCTCCAGCACATTGGCACAGGAGACCACTTCTTAAATATAACACAAGTAACACAGACACTAAGAGCAATAATCAATGAATGGGACCTCCTGCAATTGAGAAGCTTCTGTAAAGCCAAGAACACAGTCAATAAGGCAAAATGACAGCCTACAGAATAGGAAAAGATTTTCACTAACCCTACAAGCGACAGAGGACTGATATCTAAAATATAGAGAGAACTCAAGAAACTAGAGCCCAAAACCCTGAATAACCCAATCAAAAAAATGGGTTCAGAACTTAAAAGGGAATTCTCAACAGAAGAATTACAAATGGATGAAAAGCACTTGAAAAAGTGCTCAACGTCTTTAGCCATCAGAGAAATGCATATTAAACTAATTTTGGGATACCACCTGACACTGTCAGTTTGGCTAAGATAAAAGGCATAGATGACAGCCTATGCTGGAGAGGTTGTGGAGCAAGGGGAAAACTCCTCCATTGTTGGTGGGAATGTAAACTTTTTTAGCCACTCTGGAATTCAGTATGGTGGTTTCTCAGAAAACTGGGAATCAATGTCCCCATGGATCCAGAGTTACCACTTCTGAGTGTATACCCTAATAGTGTACATTTGTACCCCAAAAGCATTAGCTCAACTATGTTCATAGCAGCATTATTTGTAATAGCAAGAACGTGCAAACAGCCTAGGTGTCCCTCAACTAAAGAATGAATTAAAAAACTGTGATACATCTACACAATGGAGTACTACTCAGCATTTAGAAAAAATGATATCCTAAAATTTGTAGGCAAATGGATGCATCTAGAGAATATCCTCTTTAGTGGGGACATTCAGAAACTCAGGATGAAGAAACTCAGAAATATAAACAAGGAGTGTACTCACACATTAGTGGACATTAAACAATAAAATCTTAGTATGTCCAAGGTGAAAACCACAAGTACTGAACAGCTTGGCATCTGAAACACTTTAGACCTGAACCTTGGAGCCCACTCCCTCCAGAGGAACACCTGATCCAGTCTTGATGTTGGGGTGAGGAAAGGGGATTTGCACGGAGTGGATGCTGAACTAAGTCACCTTGGTACTTTGGGACCTCTTGTCCTTGCTTGAGAGGAAATAAGGAAATGGGGAGAAGAGATAGTGACTGGGAGTTGAGGGAGGAAAAAGAAGGGATCCCTGAACAAGGGTTTACATGGATAAAAAATATGAATTTTTCATGATAATAATAAAACAAAAAATAATTAAGTTTGTGTTCATTTTATGTTGCCCATCTACTTATGAGCAAATTACCTTCTCGTAAGTGTGATTATATACCCAGTAAGCCTGGATTGGAGAAAACTGTTTTTCTTTGCAAATAAAGATCAATTAGAGATATCTTCTTGGATATGGATGGAATCCTGTTGTAAGAGTTTTCCGGGCCCATTTGGGCCCAGAGGTTTGGACTTGGCCCACAGCGGCTTTTGTCCACTAAAGAAATGAATCAGACATTTATATTAACTTCATACTTTATGGCCCATGTCTCAAGCACATTACTAGTTAGCTCTTTCATCTTAATTCAATCCATTTCTATAATCTACCTGCTACATGGCCCTGCCCATGGTTCACCTGGATTCCTCACATGTCTTTTCTTCCCAGGGGTTGGATGGCAACTGACTAACACCACCCTGCTTCTACCTGTCTGTCCTCTGATTCTCCACCCACTTCTATGGGTGCTCTACATAGGCCAAAATATTCCTTTATTTACAGGATACAGAGAACATTCTACCACACTTCCTCTTTTCTATCCAGTCAAAAAAATAACGTTTCAATTTCCATATAGCAAAATTACATACAAGAGAACAGCTCTCATGCAGGAATTACAGTCACAATATCTACACTATTTGTATTCATAAAATTAAAGAGAATATTCCATTATCTACCTTATCATTGTGAGTCTAAGGTTTCATATCTAGTATACATTTTAAACTAAAAAGAACTATGCCTATAAGTATTAAACCTTCAACCACATCAAAGATGACAGAAGGATATAATATTACCCAAATAAACAGGAAGTGAAAGCAAATTCCAAAGTCTAGAAAATGACAAAGATGACACTGGCTTGCCTGGAGAGTCACCCAAAGTTCCTTTGTAGTGTTGGGGTACCATTCTCAGCCTTTATGGCCCAAAGTCTCTGGCATACCTTTCAGTGATGCAGGAAATCTGACACAGTCCATCAGTTGCTTCTCCTTGTGTCCTGAAGAATGCCTGGCGATTTTTTTTTTTCTGCACAGCAGGAACCGGAAGGACCATCTCGGCCTGATCTGCCAAAGTTCAGAGGTCACTTTCCTATGGAACCTGCATATCCAGTTTATACAGCACACTATCAAGCAGTCAATATCAGAACTGTTTCTTGTCCAGTGGCTAACTGTTGCCACAAAGTAAATTCCACATGAAGTTTCTTCAGTGCCCACCATTTTCCTGAAATACATTGGTGCTGCCAGGAGCAGACCTGTCTCACTGTCCAGAAAAATCTAAGTTCTTAAAATATTTTAAATGCCATGTTCTGCATGTCTTTGAAGTGTTTGAAGACTACCTATCTATTTGAAACATATCTTTGTATACCTACAAAACCAAATTAACATGACTATAAGTTTGGTTATCATAGATGACTATTAATCTGTATTTCTCAATTACATATTACAATTTTAAATGAGTTACATCAGCATCATATGTTAATCAAGAGTAGAAAATACATACAGCATAACAAAAATGACCTTAATTTTATATCAATAAATCAAAATACACTTATCTTTTCTAATTATCCCTATATTTCCCACTCTTTTCTTTGAAAGAGTTTGACTATGACCATTAACCATTTTTAATGAAAACAAACATTAATAAGTAATATTTTGGGAAATGGGACATAGCTTTCTTTCTTTTACTACTTCCTGCTGACAAAGGATGTTGGCTATCTCTTGGGCTCTTGAGGCTGGATCATATCATCTGGCAACTTGGAAGCTGAGAATGTTCAGGTGGTCTTGGCAAATGAAACCACATTTGCCTGGAACCATTCCACAGGTTTTGATCTTCTGTGGAGACAAAAAGCAGAAACTCTTTTCCCAAGCAACATATTCTTATAAACAGATTTCAAAGTCAAGATATTTTTAAAATATATGTGTTTGTCCAACTTGGCAGCCTTAGCAATCAACCATCTTTCTGCCATTAACTCATGAAAAGTTAAAAGTTAAAAGAATACACAATATCCATAATCTAGACTCTGTTAATCTGCTATCTTTATGTGGCTTTTTATCATTATCTTTATTTCTATATCTTTTTTAAATGACTTTCTTTACCCCCTTTTCCTTCTCCCTGAAGCTTATGTGTATTTTACACACATTGTACCCCATTTAGAGGTTTCATGAGTCTAAATCTGTTTTATTGAGAATTCTTAATCATTTTATAACCCAGAGAGCTTTTAAAATGTCAGTATCACTTTAATTGTTGACTCTGCCCCTTTTGCCGGCTTTTAAATATGGTGGAGATGCCCACTGCATCTCTCTTGCTGCCAGCAACTAGAGCAGACTCAGGAAATGCTGCTACCATAAAAACTGTTTTTGACACTTTCTTCTTTCTGTTCGGTATAAGCAGAAACCTTAAATCAATCACACTTGTGCCAAGCCTTCAGTGAAATGTGTGGGTTTAAGCTGTGTGCTGCGGTTGTTCCATTTTTAAATTCCCACCTGAACACCATGCTGTCTCTGTACAATAAATCAATTCAAATATGCAATTCAGTAAGTTGATTTTGGCTCTTTTTCAGTGATCTAGAATGTTGTTTAAGCTTTTCAAACTTTCTCAGGCTTTATGCGGATGTTCCTCCCACCCAGGGATGCCATCTATTGTAAAAGGTTTCCAAGCTCAAATGGCCCTGGAGGTTTGAACCTGGCCCGTGGTGACTTTTGTCCCCTAAAGAAGTGAATCAGACACTTTTATTAACTTCATACTTCTTGGCCCATGTCTCAAGCAGGTTAATAGCTAGCTCTTTAATCTGAATCCCATGTCTACTTCCTCTGCTTAGTGCTGAGAACATGACTGGCTTGAACTTGTGTAGCCAAAAGTGTACTGCCAGAGTATCTTTAAATTCATATATCATCAGTCCTAATGTGTCTGAAAGATACTGTTTTCTTGGTGTCGTATATCCCCTCTGGCTTTTACAATCTTTCTCCTTCCTCCTAACTCAGCACTGAGGGGAGGGGTTTTATGAAGACATACCATTAAGTCTTTAGGACCTTTTGAAGTATTACATTCTCAACACATTTTTTCGTAGTGGCTCTCTATTAATTCCCATTGACTCAGGAAGAATTTAGTCTGACAATATTAAGCAAAACACTGATGTATGGGTATAGAGTATGTCATTAGGAGTCATTTTAATGCTAAGACATTTTCTTAGAGTAATAGTATTTGTTTGACCATAGGCATTTGTCCTTTCTAATCTCAGGTACTTAGCCACTTGAACAGTGTCAGGTATGTATATTATCCTAAGGAATGGATCTTATATCCAAACATATATTGGATGTGTTATGATTGCAACATTGTATCATCCAGAGTAGTCTTCATTGTAGTTTGTAGCATTGGTAGCTGGAATCATGGCTTTTGTTTTCCTATGGTAGCATAATTTTCAGTCTCACGAACACTAGTAAGTAGGGCTGAAAGCTCTAATTAGGTACTAGCTCAACTTCCCTTTGTTTATTCAGATTTTTAAGTGTTGTAATCTGTAAGGGCTTTATTGTCAGCTTGTAGAGAAAAACTAATAGCCTTGGATATAGGTTAAGATATTTGGAGGTTTCTGTCATATTCTTTTGGCCAATGACTAAACTAGATCTAAGCCATTTGTTGTACTGGAGGATTAACTTGATGGTGAAATATGTCTAGTTGGGGTATTGTCTTGTGTTATTTGGTGATTCTGTTTAGATTTATTTCATATGGACACATATTGTATATATTCTCTTATATGTGAATATTAACTTTTAAGCCTTTTATAGACATTACATAATCTACATAATCACAGAAAAACTAGGGGAGAGGGGAAGATATCTCAAAAAAGGGAAAGGTAGAAATGATACTGGAGCAGGAGAATCAAATGAGTGGGTGGAAAAGAGAAAGGAAAAGGAAGATAATGGGAAAGGAACAAATACAGGGAAGGACAACTAATAAAAAGGACCATTTGAGAAGTTATATGGAAACCTAGTTGTGAGGAAGCTTCTTAGATCAATGACTTTTTTGTCTTAGATTGTCTATGCAATATGACTATCTTATCCATAAAATGATACCAATATACTATGTGTTTTTGTTTGTATTATTATTATTACTATTATTTTGGATTTGTTTATAGATTCAAAGAATAATTCATAGAGAATGGTAGGTGCCTGGTTTGACCACATGTTCATCTCTTTTTTTCTCCAATTAGCTCAATAAAATTTTGTTTAAACAAAAGATCATACTAGTTATCTAGTTTTGGGCTAATTTTGTTGACAGTGTGTCAGAGCCTAATCAACACTGACATTGTAAATATGTGTATCTGTATAAAAGATTAACTGTAATTATTGCTCAATGGGGATCTACCTCAGCTAGAAGAAGAAAATCTTTCATACTTTGTATATGCTTGAGAATTGTGTAGAATTTTTTACAAAAAATAGCATGTTGTTTTGGCAACTACAATATTAAAAATATAGGTGTCATTCATAAATATTCCCCCTTGAAAGCATTTATGTTCTGTCATTTTCCTCTGTAATGATTAATATATATTTTCTCTGATCCATTGAAAACTCAATAAGAGCAAAATTTTGTTCACTAATGACTCTGTACATTCTACTATATTCTTAGACAAACACCAGTTACCCAATTATTATCATGACTATCTAGGTACTATATGTCTACACATATAAATGATACATATTAACTTTTTTCTTATAAACTCATTAATCCCTACCATTTTGCTCCCAGTTTTTTTAAAATACAGTTGAAGATAATTGTTATGTCCACTATAAACTGTGACTGTAGGTACTGTGTGTTTTTTAGATGAGCAGTAACAATATAACCCACTGATTTATAAAAACCTCAAATGCTATTACTTATTAAATGTATGTAATATATAGTATGTTATACACTATATATAGTACATTATATAAAAATACAATAATTTGTAAATGTATATGTAGGTAAATTTATTTCCTCTTCCATTAAAACTATCAATTAGGAGTTAAATATGAAGGCAGTAATTAACATTTTGACGCAATATTCTAGCCAAAGATGTTTGCTTATTTGAATTTATTAATTATTCTATTTTGTAACTTCAGGCTCATTCTTATTTGGACTTCTGATGATATTTTTCTAATTTTTAGCCATCTTTTAGATCAATATAGTCTTAAGTACTGAACATGAAACTCATAAAATTGACATACTAAATTTATTTTAAAGCAATTTTCTACTAATGTTTAATTTCAGGGAATAAAATTTAGTCTTTACTATTCTTCTAGATTCACAACTAAGTTAAATATACTTATTTGCTATATTTAGTGTTAAAAAGAAAAATGAATTCACTACTTGGAGTAAAATAGCATAAAAATAAATGGGCTTAGTTCAGTTTAATTAATAAATATGTGTGCATTTATACCTTCTAAATTAGAACACCAATAAATTGTAGTTGACCTCTGCTTTAACTGTTTTTTGCAAAATACCAAGATTATGGAAAATATTATCACATACACATACAAAATAGCATTCAAATACTGAAGACCTACAGAAAGACTTTTTACATAACTTCCAAAATATATAATAGTAATTGTATTTCAAATGTTAGATGATTGATATTTCATTTTTTAATCTTTTCAGTTTGACAGCTTCACTGGTAAACTAGAAGCTAATTTCCCCAATCTTCTTTTTTCATATTTATTAAAATTTCTCTCTCTCTCTCTCTCTCTCTCTCTCTCTCTCTCTCTCTCTCTCTCTCCCTCTCTCTCTGTCTAGCTCTCTCCCTCTGTGTGTGTGTATGTGTGTGTATGTATATATGTGTGTTTTTCTTTGTGTGTGTACTTAGAAGAAGGGAAGACAGAAAGGGAGAGAAGAAAAGCAAGAAGTAAAAAGGGAGGGAGAAAGGAAAAGTGAGTTATCAGCCAATGCTTTTTTCTACTACCTGAAAATCTTAAAATCGTATAAATAGAATATTATGTATTAGGGGCAGGATTATTTTCTCTCATGGCTTTGTTTCTTCATAACATTTTATATCCATTTTTGGCAAAGAAATAAATCATTCATGGTGAGATTACACTTTAAAATATGAAAGCATTACTGGAATATTTTACTATGGAGAAACAATAAAAACAACCCTGGGTACCAAAATAGTTTGGGAAAATAAATAGTATAGTTAAAGAGCTTTGCCTGAGCCATGCTGCTAAATGGTTACTTGTGTGGCAGCTAAATGAGTCTCAGCTGAATTTACTTTTACTCTCTCTAGAAGCAGGGTGATTGTAGGAATTTTCTCAGCAGGTCTCACAACATGAACAATACCTCAGTATAGCCGAACTGTCACTCTGGAGTGAGTGTGAAGAGGATTAAAAGAAAAGTTAAATCACTTTACTCTATACTTGTTCAGTTAACTTTTGAGAATATTCTTATATTTTTCTTGTCATCACAGCTCATCTTCAGCACTCAGTCCTGAGAGAAAGTCATTCTCTCTTGTCTGTTTTTGCTGAGGGCATGCTGACTTCATCATGATAGTTGCAATTCTGAACAGTATTTTTAATCCCAGGTGGCTGAGTAGAAAAAATAAATTCAATATAATAGCTTTTAACAATCATCACTGCAACAACACATCCTGTGAAAAATTTTAATTTGGTTGCTTAGACTGTCTTCAACTGTCACTCATTTATTTTACTTTATTGATTTCCATAAAAAAATCATTGTTTTAGTAAATAAATTAACATAATCTTCCAGATTGCAGGAGATAAGTTGGAAACATGACAAAGAATTCGGAGTGAATGTTGTCATTAATGAGCTCAGATTCTAGAGAAGCTAGTGCCATTTAAAAATTTTAACTTATAACAATAACTATTCAAAATGGATTTTTTTCAAAGATAAATAAGGTGAGACATGCAAATGTTTGTTACTTCTTTTAAGAGTAATCTTTGGGAAATAAAATTCTGAAGAATAGTTATATAAGTTATAACCTCCATTTTAAAGATATGATGAGATACCATGAAGTAAAAGATTTTAAAAATAGAAGACTATAGTGGATGGCATGTAGAAGAGTGCAAACACACACACACACACACACACACACACACACACACACCCACCTATCACCTAGCACAAAATTCAAGTTTAAGTTGATCAAATACCTAAATATATCACTAGACACACTGAACCTGATAGAGGATAAAATAGGGAAATAGACATAATCACATTGGCAAAGAAGACTAATTCTTGGATAGAACATTAGTAGTTCAGATACTAGGTTGATAATTAATATATGCAACCTTACAAAGTTGAATGTTTTCTGTAATGTAAATGACACCACCAACAGAACAAAAACACAATGGGTAAAACGAACAAAACAACAAACAATGAAATAATTTCTAATGATACTTTACTATACTTGTAGATCAGAGCCTAGCATAATCATCAACAGAGAAGCTTGATACAGCAACTTATGAGACAAGATGCATAGACTCATAGCCAAACATTAGATAGATCATGAAGAATCCTCCTGAAAAGGGGAAGAATTGAATGTTAAAGCCAGAGGGGTCAAGGTCATTATAAAAATTGCCCACAGAATCAACTAATCAGGGCGCATAGGAGTTCACAGAAATTGGACCCACAACCAGGAAGCCTGTATGTTTCTGTAAGTCCTCTGCATATATGTTATGGTTGTATAGGTTGGTGTTCTTGTGTGATTATTACTAACAGTGGCAGTGGATTGTCTTTGATGCTTTTGATTGGTCTTGGTTCCTCTTTTATTCTACTGGATTTCCTTGTCTATCCTTAATATGAGAGGATGTACCAAGTTTTATTATAACTTATAAGCCATGTTACCTGTCATTTTCTAACAAGTGATGTTCTATATCTTAACATCTAATAAATACTAGCTCTGACAACAGTCTATTCCCATCATTTCCTAAACAAATAATTTGCCATTCAAACATGAGAAGCAGATTTTATTTCAGAAATATAAAAAGCTATTGACTTCTCAAACTTCTGAGAGGTCAGCCCAGCTTTTTCTTAATTTGTTTGCAGTTTGGTAATGGTTACATGTATACATCTCAGATAAAGTTTTCAGCAGTAAGAATTCTTGTGATATTCTCTCAAGGTGAAAATATGTCGGTCTTATTAATGTATTTGTTTACTGTAGGCTGGTATCAACATTGTTTTATTCCAGTGTTCTATGTAAGTGGTTATATAACCTCAATGCAAAATGTTTATGTATAGATAATATTAAGAAAAACAAAAAAAAAACCACCTAAGAATACAATATGATCTCAATAATACTCTAAATCTATGTAAAGTATGCAATTAAAATTGCTTTGTAGAATATTTTGAGGAGCCAAGTATCTTGAGTTCAATAGTAGATAGAAATCCCTGCTCATGTTTTATGCCCTCACCCTAAGGTTTTATGCACTTTTCTTTATTCTTCTCAATTGCCATAGGTGTAATGAAAATTACAACATTCTAGACACTGCACACAGGAACAGTTTCAGAAGTCAGTGTTAGTCTTGAAAAGCTAGTTGTTTATTTTTTCTTTCTATTATCCAAACCTAAAGCAACACCTGTCATATGAAGAAATGCATTGTTTTACAACCCTCAATAAAGGCTTTCTGTATTCTGTAGCCAATCTCTAGGAAAGACAAGGCATCCTTGTTGAAAACTCTTTAAATGATTTTGCCTATGAACAAATGAGAACTTCAGGCACTGAAAAAGTAAAGCTTTTTGAATGCCAACATGTAGAGCATTTTTTGAAGTAAAAAATTCTTTACAGGTAATTGGTTGTCTCCTCAGAACAATGATTCTCTATCAGGTGGCCTTGTTTCTATTTTCTTAAAATGAGGATGATTTTTTTTTAAATCTGGGAGCTCTGTGCCATTCTCTGTTAGAACCCCCAGTTCTTGTGTTTCTGTCCATGTATGTGTTCTACATATTACTTTACCTGATAAAATGTTCTGTCAAAGACAGACAAAATCTTTTGAGGATTTTGAAACTTCATTTAATATTTCTTCAAGTTAAATTCTTGCCTACTCCTGACAACGATTTAGTTACATATCAAGATGAGAGATGAAGAGGAAAAATATATCATCTCACATAAAATACTCCCCACCAATGTTAATTATCTCATCTGAAAGTTGAAAAGGGTTGTAGTATCCTTTAAAAGTTATCATTAAGGGGTGAAAAATTTTATCAAGGAATTTCTAAGCAATACCTTTTTCAGAAGGGTGAATCCCATCAAATTCATATTCTGATCCATCTTTCTTGAATCCATCTCCCATATTTTTGTTGGCTCTGTCCTACTTTCCTGTCTCTTATCATTAATCCAAAGTGAGAGATAATTGCCAAGTGCTTATAACTTTATGATTACACTTTTATGTCACTTTCATGTCTGAAATAAATTTATGGTTTGAATAATGTAATACTTACTTTTCCTTTGTCCTGCTTAAATGACATGCAATTAGAATGTAGAAAGATATGAAATTATTTTATGTGTATTTTTGTTTTGGTATGGCATTTTGAATGAAAAATAAATGAAATGTTTCCATTTTAGAAGAGACTTTTGTTCCTAATGTCTTGAATGTTGAGAAAAGTGTACCAAGTTAGAACATGTTACAATAAAAATGCTATAGTAAAATCATTTGTTGCAATAGTGATCACTAAATGAAATGTACCAGGACATACGTCACATCTTTGTTTTATTCCTATATTAGTAAGAACTAAAAATCATGTAATTATTTCTGATTTGTAACAATAGTTTTAATATCACTTTATTTTAATAGATAAGTTCAGAAATAGAGATAAAATAAGTACACTGTTAAAATGGCTATCATTTATTTAATAAAAGCACTTAAAGAGTATTTATACCTGATGTTTTCATATGAAGTTAAATGAATTGTCCGTAGAGAAATATAAGTAGATATATTCATTATGAGCTTTTTTTAAGGCCTTGGTTTCAATAAACTTCTCAATTATATTCTCCATAATGCATTTAAATTGAGTTTAATGACTGAAAGAAAAAAAAAACAGCAAGAGCTATATAAAGACTTTGGGCCTAAATGCCTATCATGAAATCTCTCATTTATATATATATATAATTACAAGCCTATACATATATATATATATATATATAGGCTTGTAATTTGAAAAATGAATTGTAAAATGCAAACTTGATAATCAACTTAGAGATTCTAATTTGCTTCCTAATATGAGAATAATCATTCTTTTCCTATCCCCTTTTATAAATTAAAATGTCACATGTGAAAAAAATCCTTGATGTCTATTTGTGTATTATTGTATAGATATATTGATTAAAAGTTTATTTGCTGTGGGTTTCTTTAAAAGATTCCCAGAGCTGTAGTAACAACAAACATTAGCTTTTTGAGATGGTGAGAAACAGAAACTTAATATAACTTAGATGCTATGCAACTAAAACCAAGTTCCCTGCAAGAAGAGAGAAGGCATTGAATAAATTTGTTGTAGTTACAGTAACAACAACAACTACAGAAGTCAGTGGACACAAATTTTCAATTTCCTTTCATGTATTATTCCTAATTTAACCTTATTAAAGGTCTAATTATATGATTCTTTGAAGTTTCATTTTTGTGCAGACATATAGAATGCTGACATATGAAGCTTTTTCAGGAAATCATATGTCCTTTAAATAGTTTATGTCAGTACTACAACTTTTTACAGAGGAGTTTAGAACATGCAATCTGGCTTACATACTTATAGAAGGTTGTTTTTATTTTTAAAATTGGCAAGATTTGTAGAAATGGCTTAGCAGTTATGAGTACTTGCTGTTCTTAAAATAAACCAAGGCTTAATTTCCAGCACCCACAAAAAGACTAAAAACTATCTCTTGCACCAGTTCCTGGAGATCTGACTCCCTCTTCTGGCTTCTAAGGGCACTGCATGCATTTAATGTACAGACATCGAAAATAAAATGGTCACAGACAAAATATCCATACACGTCAAATAAACATAGGTAAATCATAAACAAGGTGACACAAAACCTGTTATTCCAGCACTTTGAAATTTTCTTCTCGTTGCTTTCGTTCTTGTCCTCACATTCTCTATTCATATTCTCTGTATAATAGTAGCTAGAGTGGTGCTGATAACATAAAATCAAATTATGCAAAAGTTGGTGTCATAAGACCATACATGATGCCATTGTTTTTTCTGACTCCAAATGTGTTCTCCATCATTCTAGTATAGCTATATTCTTTCTTTCTCTTGCTATCTCTTAAAAATTCATAGAATAAGTACTAGAGAGGTTAAGAACATGTGGTGCTTTTTCAGAAGGATGGAATATAGATCCTTTCATGTCACTAATGCACATAAGAACTCACAGAGACTGAGACAGTTTGCACCAGGCATACATGAGTCTGTACCAAGTCCTATGATATATATTATGGTTTCCATTTTAGTAGGATTCCTCAGTATCTGTATGGGTATATCTCTAATTCATTTTCATTTGCTTAGACTTTTTCCCTTCTGCTGATTTGTCTTGTCCAATTCCAATGTGATAGTTTTTGTTTTACTTCCTTATATTATAAATTTTATTATTATTTCCTAGATTCCTATTTCTTTTCTGATGATATACAGAGAGTAGATCCAGATGGAAAGAGAGGTGAGAAGGAGCCAGAAGGATTAGAGGTAAGGGAAAAATAAATCAGGTTATATTATGTGAGGAAATAGTCTATTTCCAATAAAAGGAAAAAATATTAAAAAAATAAAAGTGAAAGCTTGTCACTCTCACCAAAAGACAAGAAAATAGAATGGATGATGTTTTAAAGAGACATTGACTACAAAAGGCAACATGAGAAAGAAAGTAAAGCTAATTAAAAAAATTTAAAAACACAGTCCCAGAGCAATGCTGTTCCTCTAAGCCAGTGTGTATTCTCTCGTCTGTATGCTTGTTTGGTTGCTTGAAAAGTTCTAAAGTAATGTCATAGACTTAAACAATTAAATAACAAGAAATTTTGATGCTTTGTTACTGTTAGTATATTTTGGAATCTGGGATTGGTATATTGGGGCAACTAATACAAAGCAAAATAATGTTCAGTTTAAGTTTGCTTTGCTGAGGAACAATTTATATCCAGTAAATTTAACTTACTTGGAATTTTAAATTTTATGAGTTATTCGGCATGTACAGTATAATTTTAGAACTTTCCATGATATCAAAATGTTCATTCCTTCATGTCCCTTTGTTGGTAATCCTCTCTTCCTACACTGAGTTCTTGGCAGCCAGCAAATGGGCTATATTTAGTCTCATCCTTTTTATGCCTTTGATTTTTTTATGACTTTAGTCTTTTTGAAATGCCATAGAAGCATCATCTTTTAATACATAGATTTTTTATGCTGAGTATTTTTATGTAATATAATTGTTCTTTAATGTATCCATGTTACTGATATGCTACCATTAATATTTAGAATAAAATACATATGTACCTTTTTGTTAGTTGAAAACACAAAACAAGATATTTCAGTAACCTTATTGCAAATATTATCAGCATATTAATTTATTTTCAAGTATTAACTACAGGTTTTTGATGTATGTATGTAGGATTTATAATGCACATATTGCAGTGTTTATAATCTTAACTTCTATGTTTATACATTTTATAATGTATATCAGTCATCTCTTAATTTCTATATATTTTGGGATCTTATTTACAATATCTTACTTTTATAATGTACTTGTGCATATGTAAAGACATGGTACTACTGAGAATAGAAACCTTGGATGATAACTGATCACAGATTTTTGTTTGAGAAGTAAAAAAGTAGACTCAGTTATGGTAAAGACATAAAAAAAGAATAATTACATTACTACAAATGATCAGTGTGGTGGAAAAAGTACAAAACAGACTCAAACTTATATAAATTAACAAACAAACTGACAAACAATGTATTAGAATAACTCCCCTTTATTGAATAGCGCATTAAACATTTAATTTATATTACTGTACTCAATACTTGTTTTTGTTTTTACTTAAAAATCTTTAGTTATTTCTTATTTTACATGAAGTTTCCCTTTACTGTAGTTCCTTAGAAATGACTACATTATATTCTTCAACTATTAACCTAATATTTTAATAAATATACTTAAATATGTGTAGTTTACTTCCCTGCATTTGATTATTCTTATCTTGACACTCAATCTTTTTGTTTCAGAATCTCTGGGAGCTTTCTTTACATGTTTGCTATAAACACTATTAATAAGTTATCATTGTATAAGTAGATGATGAACATATAAATGAGTTGAATTTGGTAATATGCTTTGCCCTTCATATTATTGTTCATTTATCTTTTTTTTAAAGGAAATTGTATGACAGCAAAATGCCTCAGAAGTCAAAAACAATACGACCAAACCAGATTACCTGAAATTAGTTCAAAACATCTCTATGGTAGAAGGAGAGAATAGACCTCTTCAATTTTTCCTCTGACCGCTACTTGTGCAGTTTGAGAATTTCACCCCACACATGCAAATGAATATAAAATGACTATGTACACATGTGGTTTATGTGTATGTCAAGTGTGAATTGCTTTTCATGAGGGTTTGGAGGCAAGAGGTTGTTCGTTGAGATTGGGAGTATCCTGCAATCATTTCTATACACTTTAATCATTTAGAAGCCATAATAGAGAAAATAAACATTTTAATCAGTTACTTAGGAAACAAAATCAGAATATTTGCTCCTTGACTAGTTTTAGAGATAATATTGTTTTTCTTTTTTAATGTCCATTTTTATTCATTATAAGACAATAAAACAAAACCCTTAGTTTTATTGTCTGATCAGTTTCATACACTTAAGGCATGAAGTTTAGATACTTCCAACCCACAGACTATGGTCTTACCCTGTCTTCTGATGAAACTCCTCTCTGTAACAGGTCACCTCCTTCTTTTTTTGTTTCATTGTATTTTTTCTTCATTTTTTTTAATTTTTGAATAAAGTTTGATTTTTTATCCCTATATCCCCTTGTTCAAACTCCCTTCCGCCTCCCGACCCTCCCAGTCACACTCTCTTCTCCCCATCTTCTTCTCTACTCCCTAGAAAGGGCACAAGGTCCCAAGGTAACTTAGTTCAGCATCCACTCCGGGAAGATCCGCTTTCCTCACCTGAACATCATGACTAGGTCAGGTGTTCCTCTGGAGGAAATGGGCTCCAAGGTGCCAGTCCAAGGTGCCTCAGATCCCAAGTTGTTCAGTGCTTGTGATTTGCAGCTTGAACATGCTTTGCTTTTTGTTTAAAGTCCACTAAATGAGTAAGTATATCCCCTGCTTATCTTTCTGGGTTTGTGATAT
This sequence comes from Sigmodon hispidus, assembly GCA_004025045.1. NCBI lineage: Eukaryota > Metazoa > Chordata > Mammalia > Rodentia > Cricetidae > Sigmodon > Sigmodon hispidus. Next base: position 4,950 of record PVIH01012912.1, on the reverse strand, counting down.
CTCGCTCAAGAGGATATTCTGCAGATCCATCCATTTGGCTGCAAATTTTAGGATATAATTTTTTCCTACTGCTGAGTAGTATTCCATTGTATAGATGTACCACAGTTTGTTAATCCACTTTTCAGCTGAGGGGCATCGGGTGTTTCCAGGTTCTTGCTATTTCAAATAATGTTCTATGAACATGGTTGAGCTTCAAATAATGCTGCTATGAACATAGTTGAGCTAATGATTTGGGGCTGTGAATGTGCATCTTTATGATATATGCCCAATAGTGGTATTGCTGGGTCCTGGGGAGATTGATTCCCAGTTTTCTGAGCAACCACCATACTATATTCCAGAGTGGCTGAACAAGATGATACTCCCACCAACAATGGAGGAGTGTACCCCTTGCTCTGAAACCTCTCCAGAATAGGCTGTCATTTGTTTCTTTAAATTTGGCCATTCTGAGATGTGTAACGTGTTGTCTCAAAGTTGTTTTGATTTGAATTTCTCTGATGGCTACAGATGTCGAGCACTTTTTCAAGTGTCTTTCAGCCATTGTTAATTCTTTTGCTGAGAATTCCCTTTTTAACTCTGAATGCCATTTTTTTCTTTTTCTTTTTTTTTATTATGAATAAAGTCACATTTTCTATCTTTATATATCTGAACACCATTTTTTAATTGTGTTACTTAAGGCTTTGGGCTCTAGTTTCTTAATTTCTGTAATAGGATTGATGAAAATCTTTTCACATTTTGTAGGCTGTCATTTTGTCTTATTGACTATGTCTCTGGCTTTACAGAAACCTCTTAGTTTCAGGAGGTCCACTTATTGATTGTTGTTTTTAGAGTCTGTGCCAATGGTGTTATATTTAGGAAGTCTTCACCAGTGTCAATGCATTGGAGCGTATTTCCCACTTTTTTTCTATCAAGTTCAGTGTGGCTGTGTTTGTGTTGAGGTCTTTGATACACACTTGAATTTGAGTTTTGTGCAGAGTAATAATAGACTTGGGACTATTTACATTTTTCTACATACTACCATCCAGCTAGGCTATCACCATTTGTTAACGACATTAACTGTTTTTTCATTGACTATTTTAGGCCTCTTTGTCAAAGATCAGGTGTTTATAAGTTTTTGGGTTAATGGTGGGATCTTCAGTTCATTTCCATTAATCCACAAGTCTGCTTTTATGCCAGTAACAGGCTGTTTGTATTACTGTATCTCTATAGTATAATTTGAAGTCAGGGATAGTGATGCTTCCTGAGGTTCTTTGGTTGAGCAAAATTGTTTTGGCAATCCTGGATTTCCTGTTATCAAATTGAAGTTGAGTGTTGTTCTTTCCAGGTCTGTAAAACTTGTGTTGGGATTTTGATAGGTGCACTGAATCTGTAGATTGCCTTTGGAAGGACTGCATTTTTAATATTTTGATTCTACCTATCCAGGGATATGGGAGATCTTTCCATTTACTGATATCTTCAATTTCTTTCTTCTGTGTTTTAAAGTTTTTATCAAATATATCTGTTTCTTCCTTGCTTATAGTTACTCCAAGGTATTTAATGCTATTTGCAGCTATTATAAAGAGTAATGTTTCTCTTATTTCTTTTCAACCTTTTTATCTTTACATGAAGGCTACTGATTTCTTTGAGTTAATCATATATCCTGCTTCCTTGTTGAAAGTCTTTATCAGCTGTAGAAGTTCCCTGGAAGAATTTTGTGGGTCACTTATGTATATAATCATATCATATGCAAATAGAGATAGTTTCAGTTCTTCTTTTCCAATTTGTATCCCCTTAATATCATTTTGTTTTCTTATTGCTTTAGCTAAAACTTGAGAACTATATTGAATAGATCAGGATCGAGGGGACAGCCTTGAATATTTCTTGATTTTAGTGGGATTGCTTTCAGTTTTTCTCCTTTAAAATTGAGGCTGGCTGTTGGCTTCTTGTAAATTGCCTTTGTTATATTGAGATATCTTCCCTGTATTACTAATCTCTCCAAGACTTTTATAATAAAGGAATGTTGGATTTTATCAAAGGATTTTCAGCATCCAAGGATATAAACATATTTTTCTCCTTCAGATTTTTTATATGACAGATGACATTTAAAGTTTTCCATATGTAATCCATCCATTTCTGGGATGAAGCCTACTTTTATAGTGGTGGATGATATTTTTTGTATGTTGGTGTATACGGTTTGCCAGATATTTTTTGAGAGTTTCTGCATCAATATTCATGAGGACAATTAGTTTGTAATTCTCTTTTTTTTGTTGCATCTTTGAGTGGCTTGTGTATTAGGGTAATTGTGACCTCATAAAAGAGTTTGGCAATATTCATTCAGTTTCTACTCTAATGAAACATTTTGAGGAGTATTGATATTAGTTCTTCTTTGAATGTCTGGTATAATTCTGCACTGAAACCATCCAGATTTTGACTTTTTTTAATTGTGAGGCTATTAATGTTAGCTTCAATTTTCTTTTGTGCTATAAGTTTGTTAAGGTATTTAATCTGATCTTGATTTAAATTTGTTAAGTAGTACCTATCGATAAAGGTGTCCATTTCTTCTAGGTATTCCAATTTTTTGGAGTATAGAATTTATGTTTGACCTGATAATTCTCTATATTTCCTGGGGGTCTGTTGTTATGTCCCTCTTTTCCTTTCTGATTTTGTTGTAGTATGTTTTTTTTTATTTGTGTTGGGTTTGGAGGTTTGTGTTTGGCATATGTGTGGTATTGGTGGTTTGGAATTTGGTTTGTGTGTTTGTGGTTTTTGTTTTTTAAAAGAAATGAAATTATATATTTATATATCTTAATATTGTTTGGTTTATGTTTTATGTATATTATTAGTTAGTTTTTTTATTTTAAATTAATTTATTTGTATGAATTTATTTATTATGTGGTTTGTAGTTTGTGGTTTATTTGAATTTTTATATGTTTTTTTGGGGGGAGGATGGGTGGCAATTAGTAAATTTTATTTTTTTTTAATTAGGTTGTTTTTGATTTTTTACTTATTTTTATGGTGTTTTATATAGGTTAAAATAGTTTTTTATTTATAGTATGTAGAGAATATTTTATTATATTTTTTGTTTAATTAAAAAGGAAGGTTTTAATTTTTATATAGTAAAATTATAAATAATAGAATAGTTTTTAAGTAAGAATTATAGTTATAATATTTAGTTTATTTGTATTTTAAAATTAAAGAGAAGGCTTCCGGTTCTGTTCCCGGGACCAAGTGCTGTCTACAGAGTCCCAGCGCAATCTGGAGCAGGGGCGGATAAACTCTGCAGGTCACCAGACCCGCAGCTCCTGCTGAGGGAAGCTGCACAGCTACCCACTGCCACCTCGAACTGAGCAAGTCAACATCTGCAAAGTACTCTGAAGGACAAACTCAGACTCTGTCCAGAGGTGAGGAGGGGTCAACAGGCCCAAGTGCCTATATCCCAGCCTGGGAGGGAGAGTTAAGCTCCCATAGATTTCGGTTCCGCTCCCAGGACCACGTGCTGTCTGCAGAGTCCCAGCACACTCTGGAGCAGGGGTGGATAAACTCTGCAGGTCATCAGACCCCCAGCTCCTGCTGAGGGAAGCTGCACAGCTACCCACCACCACCTCGAACTGAGCAAGCCAACATCTGCAGGGGTCTCTGAAGGACAAACTCAGACCCTGACCAGAGGGGTGACAGGAGGCACACAAATCCAAGGGCCACAACTGACCAGGAGTCATTTAATCGTGAACCACTGAAGCCATGGGCAAACGTCAGTGCAAAAAATTACATAATAATACAAAGGTCAACATGGTAACTCCAGAAGAGAGTGGCGATCGTACAAATAAAGACCTGAACTGAGCAATGAGGAGGAAACAGAAGGAAGCAACACCAAAAATTCCTTTTTGATGATCATTGAAGCTCTAAAAGAAGATAAGAAAAAAAGCCTTAAAAAAATTGAAGAAAAAACAAACAAAAAATTGGAAGAGATGAACAAATCTATGAAAGAAAAATGCCAGGAACTAAAAGCTGAAATAAAAGCTGAAATAGAAGCAATAAAGAGGGCACAAAATGAAGCAAAGTTGAAAATAGAAAACCTGAAGAAAACAGCTTGGACTACAGATACAAGCATAACAAACAGAGTTCAAGAGATGGAAGATAGAATCTCTGAAGTGGAAGACTCAGTAGCTCAAATAGATATATCAGTTAAAGAAAATAGTAAAACTAAAAAGGCCATAACTCAAAATGTTCAGGAAATCTGGGACACCATGAAAAGACCTAATTTGAGAATAATAGGAATAGAAGAAGGAGAATACCAGCTCAAAGGCACAGATAATGTTTTCAATAAAATCATAGAAGGAAACTTCCCTAACCTAAACAAGGAAATGCCTATAAAGATAAAAGAAGCTTACAGAACACCAAATAGATATGATCCCAAAAAAAGTCAGCGCGCCACATTATAATCAAGCCACAAAACATACAGAACAAAGAAAAAATTTTAAGAGCTGCAAAAGAAAAGGGCCAACTCACATATAAAGGCAGACCCATCAGAATAACGCCTGACTATTCAATGGAAACGATGAAAGCTAGAAGGGCTTGGTCAGAAGTTATACAAACGCTAAAACAGCATGGCTGCCAAACTAGAATAATATACACTGCAAAATTATCAATCACCATAGATGGAGTAAACAAGGTATTTCAGGACAAAGTCAGACTGAAAGAATATCTATCTACCAATCTATCACTACAGAGAGTATTAGAGGGAAAACTCCAACCTAAGGACCTCAGATACACCCACAAAATCACAAACAATCAACAAGTCCACAGAAGAATACCCTAGAGAAAGGAAATACAAACAAGTTGCCACCAAAAATGGCAGGAAATATGAATCAATGGTCACTAATTTCCCTTAATATCAATGGTCTCAACTCTCCTATAAAACGTCACACACTAACAAGATGGATACAACAACAGAAGCCATCCTTCTGTTGCCTACAA